>PVKE010014514.1:0-34844 GCA_004027555.1 Craseonycteris thonglongyai | reverse complement strand
TTTTGCAAACTGTGGCTATGACAGTCCTGAACAAGAAGGGTTTCCTGTTTAAGCTGCAGTAACTTTTCTGACTATGGATCATCGTTCCTCCTGTGGCAGATTTTTACAGTTCCTCTAATGCATTTGGGACGACTGTCTCAAAGTAACCTGCAGCTTTCCTGACAACTCCTCGCTCTCTCTCCTGCTAAGAACTGTAGCCTGTTGAATAATACAGGATAAAAAAATTATTACATTCAGTGAACAATTCCACATATGCTTTTATCATAATGATAAAAATTTTTAAAGATACCTACCCTTTTCTGCTGAGTTTTTAGAACCTTCTGCTACCATATCCACCACTTCCACCACCAGATCCATAACCACCTGGAAATATACATGCATAAGTTTTAAACCAAATACATGAGTTTTTAAATTTAAAAGGTTAGGAAAGATTTTGATGAAAGAAAATAAAATTGTTTACCACCATAGGGACTGCCTGAGCTTCTTCCACCAAAGCTGCCCCCCTTCATGGGTCCATAATTTGATTGTTGTTGTCCACTATAATTTCCAAAATCATTATAGTTCCCACCACCACCACCATAGTTACCTGAAATTACAAAGGTTTTATTTGTGGTTTACTTACACAATAATTATTTCCCTCTTCTACTATACAGGGCTGTCAGAGGGTAGCCTGCCATGTAATACAAAAGAAGCATTTACGGGCTAGATATTTTCCGAATAGCCCTTTTATTATGTAATTATCTTTTCACAATCATGGCAGCATACTCTACAATACATACATGCAACTGTCTGATGAGATTTGAGAGCTACCAAACTCCTTCCACCACAAACAGCGGTTCATTAGCAAACCTCAGGAATGGGTAGGAAAAGTAAAAACAAAGAGTGGAAAATGGGCCCAAAAATACTTAGATGCCATATTTTAGTATCTGAGGCTACACTCTAGAACTATTACTACTATTCTCTCCTTCATACCAGTAACACCATCAAAACTGTTATTTTGATTCACTCTAACAAAGCTCTTTATAGTATCACGGGGTAAAAAGGAGACCTATTTATAATCTACACTGTATATACCAGAGTCAGATTCAAAGTACTTAGACCATAGATGACACTCTATTCATTTTAACATGTCTGTATATTCAATTTACATTTCCCACTTGTCCAGCTTAGAATTGCCCAGTTAAATAAAATGCTGGCAATAAATACATTAATGCCCATTTCAACTACAAAATAGGTGAATGCAATTTACCAATTTACTAAATAACCAGATAACAAAGTCAATAGAATTACCTATCCACTATTTTCTACATCACAAAATCTGACCCAATGCTAGTTTTAACACTTTCAAACATCTGTAATGGACTATAAATAATGAATACTGAAAACAAGTGAAAACTTACCACCAAAATTCCCCCCTTCATTGTAACCATCATATCCTCCACCACCGCCGCCACCATATCCACCACCTTGGTTTCCATATCCTGGTCCTCCACCACCATAGCCTCCTCTACTACTATAACCAGGACCACCTCCATAGTTGCCACCTAAAAAAAATTGGGACCACACAAAATAACAAAGGTAGACAATCAAGTTGTTGAACTCTAGTTTATATTACATTTAAATCACCAGAAAATAAGCCAATGAGCTGATTTAATACTAAAGCCTGGTAATACCAGGTTAGAAGAACCCCAAAAATCTTAGTAAGAATTTAAGATAAATGATTAAATATCTTTTGACATTAAGAATTTTCTTTACATTTCACTAAGGAAAGTAGTGCACAGTCTCCTCTAAGATATAATGCCATCTCCACTACTAACTAGTACAACAAATTGTATTTGCTAAAAATGATAAGCTAATGTTAAATCTTAAGGGGAAAAATGTCTAGTCTTCTATGGTATTAATTTAGAAGCATACTTTTTTAAGTCATACAAAGGTTTGACTGAATTTAGAAAAATAAATACCAATACTTAACTTTCAATTAAATATACATTAATTTTTAAAAACTTACCATCACCTCCAAATCCATTATATCCACCATCACCTCCTCCATAACTACCTCTGCTGCCACCTCCACCACCATAGCCTCCTGAGGAAAAGGTATGCATTAAAAGTATACATTCAACTTAACAATAAATTTTTGGTAGGCATATACTTAGAAATTATATAACCATCCTACCTCTTCCACCAAAGTTCCCACCACGGCCAAAGTTTCCCCCACCTCCAAAGTTTCCTCCACGACCCATAAAGTTGCCAGATCCTCCTCCACGACCTTTAACACAGGCAAAGAAGATCTTTAAGAACCTCACAAACATCATTCACATTTATTGTGTAAGTATATCTAGTACTACTCACCTCTTTGTGATCCAGCAGACTGCATTTCTTGTTTAGAAAGGGCCTTCTTCACTTCACAATTATGCCCATTAATAGTGTGGTATTTCTGAACTAAAAATTTTTTAAATTAAACAAATAAAAGTTATTTGATGTTTGATATACTTTAGCATTACATAGCTCATTAAAATATCAAGAAAGTAGTGACTTCTGGGTGGGAATGAGAGAATGTTAACGTTTATTGCTGGATGCCAGATATGTAAGTATAGTCACTTCATAGAAACTGAACTATACACTTCATATGCTATTATGCACAATACAAAATTGTAATTTCGGCAAATCTAGTGTAGAGCAAAAAAAGCCATCTTACATTCTCACTCAAGTTCTCATGTATTGCTACTTACCAACAATTTTATCAACTGTATCATGATCATCAAAAGTCACAAAAGCAAATCCTCTTTTTTTCCCACTCTGCCTGTCTTCCATAACTTCTATGGTTTCAATTTTGCCATACTTTTCAAAGTAGTCTCTCAAATTATATTCTTCTGTATCTTCTTTAATACCACCAACAAAAATTTTCTTCACTGTTAGATGGGCACCAGGCTTTACAGAATCCTACAAAAAAAAAAAAGTGTATGTATGTATGTCAAAAGAACAACTTTTTACAATTCCACATTATAAAACACATTATTAAAATACCTCTCTAGAAACAGCTCTCTTTGGTTCCACTACACGCCCATCAACCTTGTGTGGTCGAGCACACATTGCTGCATCCACCTCCTCAACACAAGAGTAAGTCACAAAACCAAAGCCCCTGGAACGTTTTGTTTGGGGGTCTCTCATCACCTACAAAATAAAAATTTTAAAGCACTGAAATACCTCCACAAGTTTTTTACCCCTTTGTGGGAAACTGTACTCTGTTCCCTTAGTAACTTACCACACAATCTGTGAGTGTGCCCCATTTCTCAAAATGTTCTCTTAAACTATCGTCTGTAGTTTCAAAGCTCAGACCACCAATAAACAGTTTTCTCAACTGCTCTGGTTCCTTTGGATCATGGCCCTGAGAAAACAAACCAATATATTTTAATTATTTTTTTAGTAGACAAATTGCTAAGAAAGATCCACAAGCCATTAAACTGCTACAAATAAATTCAGTATCAAATTCTCTACTATTTACACTTTGTGCAGTTAAAAACTGGAGTACCATCATACATATCACATCAACTTAGTACCAAGAAACCAAAATGCCAAGAAAACCTATAACCAGACTTTCAAATGCCAACATCACGTCAATTACATTTTTCCTCAAGGGAATCCCACAATCAAGTCCCTGGATTTCAGATGTTGCTACTGAGAAACCACATTTTCTAAGAAACCAAAATGTTGTAGAAAGTTGTTTCAACCATACCATTTTCTTTCCATGTCTTCCCTCCTCAGTCTATATCCCAACAAGCATTTAATTTTAAACCACAAAGCTGTGAGGTACAACTTAAGTCTAGATAGGCAAATTTAGAGACATTCACCAGTTTTCAGGCAAATCAGGATGTTAAAATAGGTATTCCTCAATAAAAAGCTAAACCAACATCCACCCAAAACACCTATTTTAAAAATCTACCACACATCTTAATCTTTCTGTAACCAATTTGTTATAGATTGTGCTGCAAAAATTATCTATTTGCACTTGCATCACATGGTACAATTTTCAAGTACATCTTCTAGGGTCACAAAAAGGACAAGGTGGACTATCGTTAAATATAGACTATATTGCTTGACAAGAATGGTGCACAAAAAAACCGTTTTTGCAAAGTCAGAATGTGGGATGAATTGAATTACAACATAACCAGCTTTCATAAGTTCCATGATTTGCCCTTTATTCCATGCATTAAGATATCGTTCATCCAGTCCTTAAATGGGCTCACATTTACATTCTAATGTCTTTCTGTGTCTTCTAAAAACGGAGATGTAAAAGCGCTTTATGTGAAGAGACTTGTCTCATGCCAGAAAAGAGTGTTAAATGATTAAGAGTTTAAAGCATTAATTCACTTATTCTTATCTTCTCAAGACTTGGTTAAATGCTTTTAATTAGCAACAAAAAATACTTAGAAAACACAATTATAACCCACGTAAATATCTCAAACACATGAAATATTCAACTGTAGTTGCAGTCCTCTAAATAAAAAATCCAGGAAACTACAACCAGAGCCGAACCATTACAAAATGGGGGAAATGGAGATAAAAAATTCTCAAGTTCCTATTTCACATCCACCCAAATTCTTAGTGAGAATGGCGCGAAGAAATTCTAAGTATTTTAGCAAGAAGAGCAGACCAGAAAGTATTTAGACAGCAGCAAACTTTTTAAAAAAATATTTATTTTCAACTGGATGCTGCGAAGTGAAGAGAAAAAGAATTAAATTCGCGACGCCCTAAACAGGTCTGTAAGGCCTAGAAACGCAACCGTATAAACTTCAGGAAAAGCATAGCGCCCCAGGCCTGGAGGCCATTTGCGGCGTTTTCTGCCGGGAAGCCTCCTCCCTCGTTCCTTCCAATCCCGCGCTCTTCCCTGGTGGCAAGGCGAGGCGGCGGCCATTGCGGGCCAATGCGCCATTTCGTAACGCGGCAGCGGATCAATGTCAATGTGGCCGCCGCCCGCCCGTTCGCTAGCTCGCCCGGATGTTCCTGCTCGTCCCCTCCCCTCCCCCACTGCCTCCTCTCAACCGCTCCCGCCCAAGCCCGCCATGCTGCCCTCGAATACGAGGCCGCGCGGCCAGCTCCCCTCCCGTGTTCAACCCAGCCAAGCCGCGCCTCCGAGGGGCCACCTTTGCAGCCGAAGGAGAAAGCGAGGCGGGTGAAGGCCCCCGAACAGGCCTCCCGGGCCCGTCCTCCCTCCCCCTCCAAACGACCGGCTCAACGCAGAGCGCGGGACCGCCAACCAGTCCACCCAGCCTCCCCGCTCCCAAGCGAGACCCCCAACGCCGGCCACTACCCATCAACCCCCCGCTCTCCCCCTAATACCTCCTCCCCCCGGCGGCGGCGGCGACGGCCGGAGTCGGGCTGGGGGCGACCGGGCGGCGGTTTTACCTCCATTTTGAGACCGGACTCGCCTCTTCCAACTCGAGTTCAATATGGGACCGAGAGGAAGAGGCGGGGCCAGTCGTCACGTGACGCGCTTTCCGCGCGCCGCCGGCCAGATGGAGGAGGGGCGAGTTAGGGGAGGAGCGTGGCCGACTGTGCGCAGAGAGAGACTGGAGCAGCGGGTTGGCGGGCGGATAGCGGGGGCGTGGCAGGACGCGGGAGCGCGCCCGTCTCTCCAACCTCCAGTGAGGCGCCGCCCTTGACACGGTTCGCGCCTGGGCTTCTGAGACTACGTCAGCTCGAGCGTGGCCAATGGCGAGCATCCACGTAGGTAGAACGCCTCGTCACCGTGCGTCGCCGGAGGAAAAAGGCCTTTCCCTTTCTTCTCGGGCTTCCTTTCTCCTCCCCCACATAGGCCTCTCCATCTCCATTTCCGAATTCATTCCATTTCCGGTGCCTGAATAAAATCTCCTGTACTTTAAGGTCTTTCTTTTCTCAGCATCCCCTGCTTTTCGCATGTTTCCAAATGCCAGGGACCAGTTTCTGTAACTGCAACAGCTAGAGGGCCCGTACGAAAGACCTCAGAACGTTGCTGATAATACTGAAATTTTAACCTTTAACGAGCTCAGACTGGTCTAGGTCAGTGCCTTAGGTACTCAGTGATCACAAATTTGTTGGCACTGTTTTCTAAGTTTTTGTAGAAAGACCTGAATGAAGCACCTTCTCGCGGGTGATATTTAAGGAATTGAATGATTCACAAAACTTTAAAAAGTAGGGTCGCCAAGTACGCTACCTGTTCGCGAGTGACTTTTACCTTAATGTTTATAATTGTGTTCTGATTAATTAACGAGTTAAAAAACAAGAAATGTAATCCTTTCTCAACCTAGCTAAGTGATTTTAAATAATTTGACTCTACTGAGCCTCTGTTTTTTAATGAAAATGGGATGAGGTTAGGGGATATCCAACACCTATCACAGCCGTCAGTTAAACTATGGATCCATGTTTAAACTAAGGTACTGATGAAAGCGACCGCAATTGACACGTCTCTACCCTGCTAAGAAATGCCCTGGGTTTTTGTTTTGTTTTATTTTAATGTAGCAATCCATAAAAAAGCTCCTTTAAAGTTGATCAAATCTTCCTTTGGAAAGAACAGAAATTTAGTTATATTGTAAATTGTTTAAAAAACAGTTTGCCAACAAATGGGGAATGGTCTGCTTGGAGCTTGGAAAATGAAAGCACACAAAATAAGAATTTGTTAATGTTTATCTAGCATTGCCCAAGCGGAACAGGTGTTTTATTTGACAGAAGTCAGTCACCAGGCATTGCTGTAACGGATGAACTAGCCCTCCCAAACTAGCCTCCTCTTGTCACTCTGATTGCTCTATCACAAGCAAACATGCATTCAGCTTATCAGGCACATTATTTGAAACATTGGGAAAATTTATACCCTTGGGTCTTGTTAACATATCAAGGCTTTGTATGTTTCATTACAATGAAATAATTGTGGATAACTTGATTTCTGATTCACTTGTGAGTACACAGAAAAATGCAAAGTTAAAGACCTTAGGAAGATGGTATTCACACTAAGGTCATGCAAGGGTGATCATGAAGACATCATTTGGCTTCACTTTTAGGGCAGGGGTGTCCAACATTTTGGCTTCTCTGGGCCACATTGGAACACAAAGAATTGTCTTGGGCTACACATAAAATACACTAACATAAATGATAGCTGATGAGCTAAAAAATACGGTATATATATCGCAAAAAATCTCATAGTGTTTTAAGAAAGTTTACAAATTTGTGTTGGGCCACATTCAAAGCAGTCCTGGGTCGCATTGGACAAGCTTGCTTTAGGGCATGTTTGTCTTGGTGTTTTCTAATCAAGCAATTTCTAATCAGTACTGGGGTCTTATATTAGACTGATAAATGACAGGGGATGGGATACTAAGTACTTCCACTCAGGAACATGATATGTCAGTCCATTTATTCAGGTCTTTGGTCCTTCGGTAAAATATGTATTTCTCCCTTTGTATTCATCTACATGTGTTGTTAATCTAGCATCTGTGGTTTTTAAACATTAGTTATTTTTTATGCTTTTGTCTTAAGTTAACCTCCAGCACTGGGGCCACATGATACCTTATACAAATATCCTGCTAGTGTTCTTGACCTTGTTAGATACAAACTAAAACCTTGGCTGCTGTTTGTCCTTGTAGCCCTGGCTCTCTGAAATGTGAGAGAAAGAATGTATGGGGTGGGATGCAGGGACAAGCATCTTGAGGTGGGATGGAGTGACAGACTTTATAAATTGTATCAGGACCTCTCAACTTCTTTCATGTCTCAACACATACAGAAAATAATTTTTGTACAGCACACTAGGTTACATAAATGAAGAGATTTGGAGTCATTTAAATTATAAATGATGGTTAAAGAAATTCATAACATTCTTTAAATAAATTGAATTTAAATAAAACTTTCAGATAAAATTTTCCACATATTTTAATGATCAGCTTGAATTTAATCCTATGAATATATTTGGATACTAGGTTTTACAGTTGAAATGGCTTTATGCAGTTCCTGATCTTAACTTTTTAACGGTAAACTCATATTCTGAATAGTAATTATCAGTGAAGGACTCTGATCACATAAGTGGGTAATAAAATATTTAAACCATTTTATACCATCATTCAAAATGTACAATTATAATTATATTTAAAGACTAACAACTCTTCCATTTTATTTTATTGGTTGTTTTGTTTTGTTTTTTTTTAACTGAACTGGGGGCCTTACCGTATTCAGGAAGCACACCCCAGTTCAGCACATGGGTCCGCCTGGGCTGGAGCCGGGATTCGATCCTCGGTCCTCGGGGCTTCAAAGCGAGTGCTTAACCCGCTGAGCCATCCCGGCTGTCCCCCATTTTATTTTAAAAATTTATTATTTTTGACAGAGAGACAGAGACAGAGACATAGAAAAGGAGGAGGGCCCAAAGCAGTCTCCATAGTTGTATGTTATCAGTTTTCAACATAGTTTCGTACCACACTGGTGGACGGGGGACATGGAGGGCCAGAACAAGAAGGAGGTAGGGAGGCTCCTGTATGGAAGGCACTTCCCCATAGCTGGGGGTTGAACTGAGGGCCTTCCACAAGGGAAGCTCTCCCCAGCAAGAACTGAACTGGGGCCATACCCCAGTTCACCATATGGGTCTGCACAGGCCAGTGCTGGGATTTGATCCTTGGACCTCGGGGCTGCAAGGTGCGTGCTCAATCCGTTGAGCCATCTGGCAACCCCCTCCTTTTTTATTGACAAATACAATGTTGCAATTTCACGTGATTACGCAAATGGATTTCAAACTAATAGACCATTTTTAGTACATCAATATTTTCATAATGACACTCTAGCTTTCAGAACAGCTCATCTGGAAGCCATTAAAAGACCATTGACACAAAGGGCCAGAAGTAGCTACTGTATGTTAAGACAAATATTAAGATCATTGCCTAGAGCTGAGCCCACCAGGAACCCCACTCTGTCTAGGCCCCTCTCCCACCCCTGACCGATTATCCCTGAGGAACCTAAATCACAAACTTGTGTATTGGCTCTAGAATGTGTCTGGTCCATGTTGGGCAGGGGAGTGTTTTGCAGATAGATGCCCATGTGTCAGGCATCCTGGGCCATGCAGAGCCAGCAGAATTGTAAGGACTGTTGTCCACAGTGCTTGTTGCATCTTTGGTGTACAGCCCAAACTACTCTGCATATCCTGCCTTGAGAAGCCCTAAATAAGACTGCTCATTACCTGAGGTACTGTCCCAAGTGGCTCTTGCTGCCCCATTGCACAGGGGATCAATTTCTCACCTACATGTAGGACACCAACGTGCCATAGTCCGCCAGTTGGGAAGCACTGTCTGTATTGTATGCTTCATTTTATGAATGATGAAGCTGTAATGCAGATCAAACAATTGATTTTTCCAAGATTAATAGCAAATTATGACAGATTCAGAACTAAAAGACAAAGACTGGAACTTGAATGAAAATAATTTGTACAGAAGGACAGTAATTATTAAAATGGAAAATTGTAATAGACTATAAGCTTTGTTATCTGCTGCTATATTCAAATGAAATACCAATAGCTTTGTTTTTCTAAAACCTTTTTTTTCTAATAAGGAGTTTATAAAGTAAAACAAAGCAAAAATCACTTCCCTCAAATCCTGTTGTACAGATTTGACCATAGTCAACAATTTAATATATGTCCTTTTACATTTTCTTCTCAGGCTAATCAGTGCTTAAGTATATATGAATTTATATAGATAATCATATCTGCTTCATTTATACAAAAATATATAAAACTATCCAAATTGATCTAAAATTTTCTTTTTCCCTCCATTTAACTAGTAATTTATTGAACACTCACTATGTGTCAGGCAATGCTAGGCTGGAAATTCATCATAGTAACTCACATTATTAAACGTTTAACATGTATCTTGTACAGTTATAAGTAATTTATGTCTCTGATCTCATTTAATTCCCCTAACAACCTTAGGAGTAAGTCCTTTTATTCTCATTTTGTAGATGATATATATATATTTTCTTGTTTTTATTTATTTATTTATTTATTTATTTTAAAGAATTCTTTGTTTTTGTTTTTGATGGAGAGAGGAAGAGAGAGATACAGAGACAGAGAGAGAACTGAACGGGGGGGAACTCCCCAGTTCAGCACATGGGTCTGCATGGGCCGGGGCCGGGATTCGATCCTGGGTCCCCAGCGCTGCAAAGTGAGCGCTTAACCCACTGAGCCATCCCGGCTTCCCCTTGTTTGTTTTTTAAAGCCATGGGCTCAAAATGGTATAACTTGTGCTAAAAGTCCATGATACCAAACCTAGATTTAATACCTAACCTATTTGTAGTTTGTTTTTCCCAAGAGTGAGATTTTAAACCAATCAGTCTGGAATTTCCTGATCCATAATAGTGAGGTAATCTGCTTGGTAAAAGCCCTTGCAGGGAAAGTGTCCTTGCCTGAAATAATCTACTCTTAACTTCTTAGTTCCACCCTCTCTCTGCCTATAAAACCTTCCGTTTTGTACAGTCTCTTGGTGTGCCCTTTCAGTTGCCAGATGGGATGTTGCTGTATATTTACATTTTAATATTCTTGAAAGTAACAACATTTCTTACAAGACTTTGTCATATATCTGTCATGTTCACTCCCTTTTTCACCATGTCTTCAGAGACTACTAGAGTGCCTGTGACTTGCAGTAAGTAATTCATTTAGTTGTTGTTGAATAAATGAGTGAAAAATTTTGGTTCCCCTAAAGCACCCTGCATGTCCTACTGCATATTTGTGGGTCTAGTACAAAGTGAAAATGTAGGCCTTCTTGTTCAAAATTTATTAAGAATTTCAAGACAAGTGACATCAGAGCATTAAGCCATGCCAGGACTCTTCTGAGCACAGGGCCCTGTGTGACTGCAAAGGGCATATCCCATGGAGCCAGCCCTGGTGCCTAGTGTAGTGCCCTGTTTAGAGCAGGCTCTCAGTCTCTTTTGAGCAATTTATTCATTCGCCATTTTGTGATTTACTTCCACTTCCTCATTAGCCACTCATTTGTTAAGTGTTCATAATTCAGTTTCTCCCCCAGGCTATGGAAACTCTTTCTCCAAGGTCACAAAATGATTATCTGTCAAATTAATTTTTCAATTCTCAGTGTTAATCCTCCTGTCTCAGGTCATGCTGCTTTAACAAAATACCACAACCTGGGTGAATTGAAAACCATTTCTCACAGTTCTGGAGACTGGGAAGTCTGTTAGGGTTCTAGCATGGTCACATTCTGGTGAGAGCTCTCTTCTTAGTTTACAGATGGCCATTTTGTAGTGTCCTCACATGACACAGGGCTCACACTAGCTAGTGCTTATGTTTATTTCTTTTACTGTTTCTTTTCTTTTTAGGACATTCATCCCATTATGGATACTCCACCTTAATGACTTTAATATCCCCTAAAGGCCCTATTTCCCATTACCATCACATTGGGGATTATGGTTTCAACATGGGGGGGTCCGGGCATAAACATGCCCTAATACATGGATTAACATGACTGCCCAACCCTCCTTTTTGATGCTCTCCTCCCTTGTCTTTATTAAGGGTGTTGCTTCTCTCTTTCAGTGCTGTCTCTGCTTCCTTCTAGATCCTTCCCTCTTTTATTTTCGCTGCCTTCTTTGTGAAATGCACCCATTGCACTCCCTGGAGTGGTTACTTTTCCTTGGAAAAAAGGTGAGGGAGGAACACGAACCCTTGGGGAGTTTGTATGTGCTTCCTGGGAGGTGGAAGTAGTTATCAGATCTGATTAGTAAGTATATTGAGATGATGGAATAGATCACACCCTCCTTCACACACACACACACACACACACACACACACACGCACACAATTGCTAGGTGATTTAAAAAGTGAGGTAATTTAATACTGGAAGTATTGATGAGTCACAATGATTATACTTTTCCTCAGATAGGTCCCAACTTGGATGGTTGAAAAGTCTAAAATCTTTTTTTAATTTTTTTATTTTATTGTTTTGAGAGAAGAGTGAGAGAGAAGGGAGAGGGCTCAGAGCAGTCTCCATAGTTGTACATCATTAGTTGTGACATGGTTTCATTCCACACAGGTGGATGTGGGGCCACAGGGGCAAGAACCAAACTGGGAGGTGAGAATCTTTGCCACTGACCCATCCTGACTGTTACCAGTTGCACCACAATTCAGCATATGGGGTTCACAGGCCGAGGGCCGGGAATCAAGCCCCAGACCTTGTGATTTCAAGGAAGGCACTCAGCTGCTGAGCTATCCTGCCATCCCCTAAATCTTTGTATGACTTCCCTGTATTTCTCTAGTCACCTCTGAGATAAATATTTCTGATTTTGCCTGCCTAGCATCTAGAAATAGCACTTTGATTTTCTTTTGGAACCATTTACTTCTCATTCTTAGACCGTATGGTTCAGGGAGAGCTCATCCAAGTGCTGACAACAGGGGCCTAGTCAATTAGAACATTGTATATCTCCAGCTACAGTAATTGGTCCAAGATTGGACAAGTGACTTATTATTTATTGATTGATTTACTCACTCGGTGGCAACCTGGCCCGCTTCCCAGGACTTCCCAGTTGATAAGACATTCCTGAGCCCTTGCATAAGCCCCTTACCCTAAAACTTAGTAACCAATCAGTAACCTGTAACCGTACTAGGAGAACACATGTACAGGAATGCGGAGGTAACAGGCAGGGTAAAACTGTGCGCCCCACTGCAAACAGGGCTCAGCCTTTGGATGTTAATCTGCTGAGCCAGTGCTGGCATCAATAAACACTGCTTCCTGCCTGTAACCCTGGTGTCTCACTTCTCTGAGAACCCTGCAACAATTCAACAAACATTTATTTATTTAGCACCAGCCATGTACATGGCAATGTTTTAGGTGCTAGAAATAAATCACCAGAAAAAAAAAAAAAGACAAAAGTTCCTTCTGTAAGGATTCAGAATGAGTCACCTCAAGATATGCCTCTGTGGGGAAGCCGGGATGGCTCAGTGGGTTAAGCGCTCACTTTGCAGCGCCGGGGACCAAGGATCGAATCCCGGCCCCGGCTCATGTGGACCCATATGCTGAAATGGGGAGCTCCCTCAGTTCAGTTCTCTCTCTGTCTCTGTATCTCTCTCTCTCCCTCTCTCTTTGTCAAAAACAATAAAAAAAAAGATATGCCTCTGTGGTGTACTGATAATATTGAGCTAAAGGCTCAAGAGAAAATTCTGCTCCTTGCTCAACTACCTAGAATTTAAATCAGAGGCCTTGCCCATAACAACAGATTTGGCAGAGATAACCTTTTTGACCTATCTATGTGATAGGGCAAGTTGCACGTTCTATACTGCCCTTCCTCTTATCCTGCAATGACTTTCCTCTCTGAAGCCCAAAGTGCTTGTCTGCATCCTTAGCTCAGAATGCCATATATGCCTCATTTTTTTCCTTTCTGTCTCTGAACCTCTCATGTGTGTGAGGTCTCTGATTCTTTCATGTATATGGAGTTCCCATACATACATATGTAATTAAATTTGGTTGTTTCCTCTTGTAAATCTATCTCATGTAGATTTAATTATTAGACCAGACAAAAGAATCTTGAAGGGAAGAGAAACTTTCTTTCCTCCATTGTCTTCATGGAGCTTACATTCAAATTGAAGGAGAAAGACAATGCAATTAATTAATTAATTAAGATGTTACAAGGTGGTAAATGCTATGGAGTAAAACAAATAAGGAAGTTGGCAGGGAGTTCTGGGGGAGACAGAAGAAAGGGCATTTGGGTGGTTCAAGATGGCCTAACTGAGAATGTTGACATTTGAGCAAAGATTTGAAGGATGTGAGGTTTTAAACTCTGTGGATATTTGGGAAAACAGGGCAATGAATAAGTTAAAGAGCATAGCAAGTAGAGACCCTGAAGCAGGATCATGTCTGAAGTGTTGCAGAAGCAGAGTGAGAAAGGAAGGAAGAAAACTGGAGTAGGGTCAGAAGTACTAGGGGTGTGATCCTGCAGGATTTATAGAACATTGTGAAAATTCTGGGTTTCCCTGTGACAGGAGAAACCATTGCATAGTTTTGAGCCTTAAATTTTTACAGGATCACTTTGAGCTGTTTAGCAGGTAAATTACTTACCTCTCGTTTATTAAGGCCTGCTTTCGAGATTTTATTTTATTCTTTCCTTTGGAACCTATTTCTTTGTTTCTTCATTTTCCTTGATTCTGTGTTGGTTTCAGTCTATTAGATCAACCTTGCAGCAGTAGTAGTCTCCTATAGGAGATGAACCGTATTGTTCAGCTCTGTTCATGCTCTTGGTGTCTTTCAAACATTTGTGATTGTCCAAGCAGCCTTTTTTTATTTTTGGGGTTGACGGACGGTGTGCCAAGACAAGTCAGTGTCCCAAAGGGGAGAATCTTAGTCAGCACCTAGATGGAGACTGATTAGAAGCTGGAGCTTCAGGCAGCAGCTTTAAAGTATGAAACTGGGCCTCTTTCAAGGAAAGTCTGGGGTATGGGCATTTCTGTTGACTCCTTGTGCACTGAGCCCTGAGGGGATAGCCAGTTAAGAGTTGTTTGTTACAGTTTACAGGATCATGCTGGGTGCTTGCTGAGAATGAATTATAAGGGAGAAAGAATAGAAATAGGGATACTCTTAGGATATTATTACAGTAATCCAGTTTAGATGTGATGGTGGCGTAGACCTGGTGATAGTTGAGGAGATGGTAAGAAATGATTGGATTTTGGCTATGTTTTGATGATAGAGCCAACATCATTTTCCTGTCAGATTGGATATGGGCATGAGAGGAAAAACAAAGGAGTCAATGGTGAGTAATTGGAAAGATAGGGTTAATAAGTAAATTCTGAATCTCTTATTTAAAGAGTTGGGAAGAAAGATTCTTTTCAATATGGTTGCTAAAATGAAGGGAAGAAGTTTGCAGTTCCTTGTTGCCTCCTTAGCACCATGAGGAAAAAGCCAGCCTAAAAACAGAGCCAACTGGGAGGGAAGCAGAGCCAACAGATCATAAGCACCAGACCAAGTCCTGATGCCACTGTTTGCTCCCCTTGATCCAGTTAGGCTCAAGCCAAGACCTGCCTGGATGGTTCAGTTACATGAGCATATGCTCTTGTGTACTTAAGCAAGTTGATTTGGGTTTCTGTTACTTGGAACAAAAGAGCTCCAACTAACATACTTCAGGGATAGAGCTAGGGTATGTACCTATTAGGAGAGGAGAAAAATGAACCATCAAGACAAGACTTTATTCCTCTTTGGAGGATGAGCTTCATTCTCTGCCCCAGGTGCTGAATTACTTTGAGAAGGAAGGAGTGAGAGACCACCAGGCCATGCAGAGGCCTTTTCTAATACTACTGTTTTTAAAGAGTTCTTTATTTTAGCCAAGACAGAAAAAAAAGCTAGAAATGCAGAGGAAGGATAGGTACAGGGTTGTGCACTTTTTTTAAGCTGAAAGAAAGAAGGAGCAATGGGGCAATTCCCTTTCTACATCCTCAGATTATCTTGGAGATTCCCTGAGGAATGTCTTGAACAAATCTGCCTCATATCTTGCTTAACATTGCACTCTACCTTGCCTCTGCTGCCAGCCACTTCTATGAGAATGCCATGCACACAGTGCTGCGGTCCTCTGGGGGGCCACTGTGAGCCCTGAGGACACATTGTGGGCTGTGGTAACAGGCTAGGAAAATGGTGCTGTCCTCAGTTCTATTATATTTGCACCAAGTCTTAGCAAGGCTTTCATGAACGCAGCTAAAAACCTCAAAGAATAAAGCAAAGTACAAGTAATTTAGTGGGAAAAAAAGGTAATTAAAACAAACAAACAAACAAAAAAACACAGAGAATGCTGGTATAGCTCAATAGGCTGAGCACTTGTCTTACAACCTCAGGGTCTGGGGATCGAATCCTGGTACCAGCCCACACAAACCTGTATGCTGAACTGTGATGCAACTGTAACCACCCAGATGGTGGTGAAAGTTCTTGTTTTCTGTGAGGGAGCTCCCAGTTTGGTTCTGCCCTTTGTGGCCCCACATCCACCTGTGTGGAATGAAACTATGTCAAAAAACTAATGACATACAACTACGGAGACTGTTCTGGGCCCTCTCCTCTTCTCTGTCTCTCTTGATCACTTTCTCTCAAACAATAAAATAAACCTTAAAGCAAATAAACAAACAAAATCAGAATCTATTAAACCAAAAAGCTTTAGCTTTTAAATATTTTCAGAGTGCTCTTGATTATTTCCTCTCACTTATTCTTCCAGATGAACTTTTTTTAAGATTTATTTTTTATTGTTTGAGAGAAGGTGAGAGAGAGAGAGAGAGAGAGAGAGAGAGAGAGAGAGAGAGAGAATGGGGGAGGGGCCCAGAGCAGTCTCCATAGTTGTACATTATTAGCTGTGACAGAGTTTCATTCCACATAGATAGATGTATGTTGGGTTGTGCAGGGCGGGAACCAAACTGGGGGCCTCCCCCATGGGAAGTGAGAACTTTCACTGCCATCCTGGTGGTTAGCAGTTGCACACCACAGTTCAGCATCTGGGTTTGTATGGGCTGGGGCTAGGATTCGATCCCTGGACCTTTCAGTTGCAAAGCAAACACTCAACCTGCTGAGCCATCCTGGCATCCCCCCAAATGAACTTTACATTCAGTTTGTCAGGTCCCAAAAACAAATTCTAAAATACCTGCTATTAAATTGTAAGTTTGGGGAGAATTGACTTCTTTACAATAAGACTTCCCATCTTAAAACAGTGAACATGAATTATATGGATTATATCTCATTTAGAGACTTGAGCATGTTTACAGAAGGAGGCAACAGAGCAAAAGCATTTGAAAATGCAGGAGAAAGGAACATTGATGGATAGAGTGAGCTCAAAGAGGTGGGAGCAGAAGGGCTCTTGGGTGCAGAGGGAAGAATTACCTGGAGATTAAGGAGGCACTCAAGGATGGATGTGATACCAAATAAGATTGTAGCTAGGGATTCAGAACATCAATGCTTGATGGCCTCTGTTTTCCCTAGTGAATAGGAAGCAAAGTTATCTACTTGAGATGGTTAGGGACAGTGGAAGGTGATGAAATATAGAAAATCTGCAGTGAAAGAACTGATTAGGGCCTCCAGAAACCCCGTTTAAGGGTAGGGAATCCTGGGGTGGCTTCAGTCTCCTTAGCTGGGTAATTTTCTCTAGCAGGTGTCAGTATTCAGTGGTACCTCGGTTCACGAACGCTTCTGTTCACGAACAACTCGGTTCACGAACAGAAAAGTTCATCAAAACATGCTCCAGTTCACGAACTCCGCTTCGGTTCACGAACAGGAGCCGCGGCCATTTTAATGCTATTTCCTGGCTGTCACATGGTTGTTACTTCCTGTAGGAAGATTGTGGAGAGAAAGAGACACAGAAAAAAGTACACTGTGAGTACTTTCAGTGACTTTTTTTGATTTTTGTTGTGCTCTTTCTACATTACTATACTGTACTAATGTGTATTGTAATTTGTTTCATATTTTTTGTGCTTCAAAAACCGAAAAAAAAGGTCAGAACAGATTAACCGGATTTACATTGAACCCTATGGGAAACTGTGCCTCAGTTCACGACCAATTTGGTTCGTGACCAGAGTCAGTTCACGAATTAAGTTCGTGAACCGAGGTACCACTGTACTGAGAGTGTGAACAAAGAAGTCAGCCAGGATTGTGGAGTTGGATATGAGGCCTTGGGGCACAAGGAAGTAGAGAGTATTAACAAGAGTAGTTGAGGTCATGGATCATGATGACTAGATTAAAAAGTGGAGACTGATGGATTAGGATAATATTGAGCAAGCAAGGGCCCAGATATTGACAAAAGTATGGAAATAGCTGGACAAGATAGCTAGAAGGATCAAAGGATGTTATCAGGTTGGGTATATGAGCATAATATTTCAGAGGTGGAGGAATCCTCTGTGGTGACAAATACATGGGACTGGGCAGCTGAAGTAGAGGGGAGATGATGCCTCCTGGGGTGAGGGAGTCAGGGAAATGTGAAGCCAGAGTGTTAGGTTGATTGGACAAGGACATTGGACTTATCCCTGATAATAAGGTTTGGAGTAGAGAAGAAAACAGTGCTGGATGCCACATCTTCAATTAATAGAGGGAAGTAAGAAAACATCTTCATGGCTAGGCATCAAATGAATAGAGAAAATAAGGTGACATTTTAAGGGATTTGATGCTGGGAAGTTGAAAGAAGATTGAGTCAGCAGAGCCTGCTTCTGATACTTAGTAGCTGTGGAAATAATATTTTCTTTAAAGGGTTAAATGAGATAACATTAAGTGAGATAATATGCATGAGCATATTTTCAACACAGTGTCTATGTGACATTCTACTAGATGTAAGGTACTTGGAAAGCCTCAGGTGGTCTCCTCTTTCTTTTTTAAATATTTATTTTATTGATTTTTGACAGAGAGAAACAGAGACAGAGAGAGACAGAGAGAAGGGGGAGGGCCCAGAGTTGTCTCCATAGTTGACATTAGTTTTCCATATAGTTTCACTCCACAGGTGGGCACAGGGCTGTGCAGGGCAGGAACTGGGCTGGGAGCCTCCTGCATAGGCCCTGGCAAGAACTGAACTGGGGTTCAGCATGTGGGTCTGCACGGGCCGGGATTCGATCCTTGGTCCCCAGGGCTTCAAATCGAGTGCTTAACCCACTGAGCCATCCCAGCTTCCCCTGGTCTCCTCTTTCAAAGGAGACCACAACCCAGTAGAATGCTAGTATTGATGTCTGATCAGTGTAATTCATATCCCATCCAGCACGGATGGTAGGCAGATCTGAAATAAACTAGAGCTGGAAGGGCTCAGCACTGGAGAAACAGCTCTAGTCCTGGAAGCAAGGGACAAAATTTGGAATGGATCCGAGAGCAATCTCAGCATTAAATAGGAGCCAAATAGGATGAAGGAGCAAGGAGATAAGGAAGAAGGAGATGGGAACCTAGAAAGGGGATGGACTTAATTTTGATGGACAGGTTCCCTCACTCAGGACTACTTCCATGCAATGGGAATGCTCTATGTATCAACATGGATTTGGCACTTCTTACTGTGGTGTTTAGGTAGCTATTACTGGCTGTCCCCCAGTTTTATCTTTTTTTCTTTCTCAACCTTGGTTCTCTAACACCAACATCTCCATCATCCTAATTTTTTTTAAAGGTTTATTTTTATTTTATTGTTTGAGAGGAGGTTAGGGAGAGAGAGAGAGAGAGAGAGAGAGAGAGAGAGAGAGAGAGAAAGGGGAGGGCCCAGAGCAGTCTCCATAGTTGTTTTCTTTTTAAGATTTATTTTTATTGTGTTGTTTTTTTTTGACAGAGAGAGAGAAACAGACAGAGAGACAGAGAGAAGGTGGAGGGCCCAGAGCAGTCTCTATAGTTGTATGTCATTAGTTTTCCATATAGTTTCATTCCACAGGTGGGCATGGGGCTACACTGGGCAGGAACCAGGCTGGGGGCCTCCCACAAGGGCCCACAAAAGAACCGAATGGGGGGCATACCCCAGTTCAGCATATGGGTCCACATGGGCCTGAATTTGATCCTCAGACCCCGGGGCTACAAAGTGAGCACTCAACCTGCTGAGCCATCCTGGCTTCCCTCTGTACATCATTTTGTTGTGACATGGTTTCATTTCACACAGGTAGATATGAGGCCATGAGGGGTGGGAACCAAACTGGGGGCCGCCTGCATGGGAGGCAGGAACCTTCACCACCATCCTGGTGGTTACCAGCTGTACCGTAGTTTAGCACATGGGTTTGCATAGGCTGGGGCTGGGAATTGAACCCTGTGGAGCTATCCCAGCATCCCCCCATCACCCTAATTTTTATTTACTTTTACTTTAATTTTAACCTCATTTTAACCTGGCTTCAATGTGGTTGAGAAAGGTCAGAGATCCCCCCATCACCCTAATTTTTATTTACTTTTACTTTAATTTTAACCTCATTTTAACCTGGCTTCAATGTGGTTGAGAAAGGTCAGAGAACACACTGAATGAAAATAGTATGAAATGTAAGACTAAGAAAAAGAATTTTGGTGTGGGGGGTCTCTTCAAGTACGGTTGGTTTTAGCTACTGTTTGGAAGAAAGTAATCTGGTTGAAAGGAATAAGACTAACATCTGTAGTGATTGACAGACCTTTAATTTTCTCTGTGCTACCCTTTCCCCATTTTTTATTTATTATATATGATTTTAATAATACAGAAAAGTTGAGAGAATTATACAAAAATCACCTTTATATCCATCAACTAGATTTACTTTAGCCCTAATACTTTAGTTTGCATTCTCTTAAAAACATTACCATGATTTTTTTATTTATTAAATGTTTTCTGTTTTGGGGATGCTGGGATGGCTCAAGGGGTTGAGTGCTCATTTGCAGTCCCGGGGCCCATACAGACCCATGTGCTGAGCTGGGGTGGTTCAGCTCTCACAGGGGTGTGCCTCCCATGTGGAGGGCCCCAGCTCACTTCTGTCCTGCACAGCACCATGCCCACCTGTGGAATGAAACTATGTAGAAGCTAATGACAGCATCTGTGGAGACTACTCTGGACCCTACCCCCTTCTCTCTGTCTGTCTGTCTGTCTCTCTCTCTGTCAAAAAACAATAAAAATAAATCTTAAAAAAAAAAAAAAGTTTCTTTATTAAATGTTTTATAATCAATTGCAGCCATTATTCTTTTTGATATTCAAATTGCTTGAATTTGGCTTTTTTGTCATGCCCCCTTAAAGAGTTTGCCTGAATTCTCTCTTGGGTTCATTTGAGTGACAAACTTTATAAAATGGAATTTTAAGCAATATGCAGAGATTCGTGGGTGAAGAGAGAAGGAAGAGAGTGGCTTTTACATAGGTTGGCCAGTGAGATTGTCCATGGTATCAGCTCATTGGCTCATCTTGACCAGGGGAATCTTTTCTTTGTATTTGAGGCCCTGATTCATCAAAAGCTCTGTGGTTTTTCAGAATTTATTGAAAGCAGGAGGCCTAAATTACAATATAAATATTTTGCTTGTTTGAAAATTAAGAATTGTTTGCTTTTATGTGTTGGAAGAGTGACGATAACTCTGACCCAAGTATAATTAATTATCATTAAAGGAAAATACTCATCAGTAGCAACATGGGATATTAAATGAGGAAAGCATGTTAACATGTATAGTGTGACATGAGACTTCTGATTGAAACACTGAGAGAGCTCAGACCCATGGGGCCCTCTACACACACAAATTTAACTGCTCTGCTTTGTTCCTTCAGGGACTTCTGAGCTCGCCTTGACACATGAATCCCACAGCTCTGGGTTAGGTGAGAATTATTTGTTACGAAAATACCTTGTGACAATAAAACCTGAACCCAAAGCAAACATTTTCAAAAGGTGGGGACTTGGGTCACTGAGTCAAACCAGTGGAGGAATTGATTTTGGACAGAGACTCTTTCAATATGTCACACCAGAATGTAATAGCTACTTCCTATTCTGCTATTTGTCTGGCTCTTACTATGATCTTATCACTATATGGCTGTGAACATGTAAAAGGAAGAGAAAAATAAATTATCCTGCGTGGCAGTTATGAAATCTCCTTTCTTGTACAAGCAAGGACAAATGCTTACATGTTGCTGTGAATATGCTAGTGCTCAAGATATAGTCGATATAGGAAATTTAAATAACACTCTGAAGGCTTAAAGAATGGAAAAGACTCAAGATTACCAGTTGTTGTTTTTTTTTGTAACCCCCACCACTTTTTATTCTATGTATTTAGATCCTCATTTAGATTTTAGAATGCTTTTGCTGTATTTGCTGATTTTAATTTTCTTGTATTTTCCTTTCTTCTGGTTCATCTGGTCCTTCTACTATCATTACCTTAGTTAATATCCTGGAATATAGTGTAATTTTGCTTCCCACCAAGGACTTTTTTTTTTTTAGTACTTGATATTTTCTAACAAGGAGCACTGGGGTTTCTTGCATTAGTTAAGTCTTTCCTGAAGACATAAATATGAAGGAGAGGGAATGCCAGGATAGCTCAACAGGTTGAGTGCTTGCCTTGCAACTGTGAGGTCTGGGGATCAAATCCCAACCCTGGCCAGAGCAAACCCTCATGCTGAACTGTGGAGCAACTGGTAACTACCAGGATGGCGGTGAAGGTTCTCGCCTCCCATGCAGGAGGCCTCCAGTTCAGTTCCCACTCCATATCCACTTGTGTGGAATGAAACTCTGTCAAAAAGACTAATGATGTACAACTGTAGAGTCTGCTCTGGGCCCTCCTCCCCCTGCCCCTCTCCCCATCTGCCATTGTCTCTGTCTCTCTCTGTCTTTCTCTCTCACTTTCTCTCAAACAATAAAACATAAATCTTAAAAATAAATAAATATGAAGCAGATTCTGCTAATCCTATACACTATGTAAAATTATACACAATCTTAGAGGACAGATCATTTATACGTTAATCAAGGATGTAGGTTTGACAGACTTAAATGTAATTCAGGTATTCCCTCTTCCCTTTGTTATGTGAAGTAGCTGAAGTAGTGTTATCCTGAGCTTGGGTTCCCTTTTATCTCAGAGCTCTGCTCAAATAAAGTCTCTCTCAGTAAAAGGAATCTTGGTATGAGCTGCTAAGAAGTTACTTCTCATACCTCCATGCCATTAAGTATAAATACAGGAAACCATGTACTAAGAAAAGTGCTTTTATTACAAGTATTCACCTAAGCAAACAAACTATGCTGGTTACCATTGAAGCATATCTTAGACACACTCTTTAGCCTCCAAAAGTGCACTTAAAATTAGAAAACAGAATTTTAAAAAGTAGGTGTAGAAAGAAACAAATTATTATAAGGAGTTAATGGTGGGCATCATTCTCTCTACTCCCTTAATAGACATTTTTTTCTGGCATTTTATTTGTTTATTTTTATTGTGGTAAGATTTTATATATATATATATATATGTATAGACTATGCCACTTTAGCCATTTTAAGTGTACAATTCAGTGAAATTAATTACATTTACAATGTTGTGTAATCATCACACCTATCTCCAAAATTTTTCTATTATTTCAAACAGAAACTCTGTAGCTACTAAGCAACAACTGCCTATTCCCCCTCCTCCCAATCCTGTAATCTACTTTCTGTCTCTATGAATTTGTCTGTCATTTTTAAAATATGAACTATGGTGGCTATGTAGATGGAAAATGACTTAAAAAATGCAAAAGAACAAGACTTAGCTTTTTTCCTTCAGGTAACCTAACAGGATAGTATTTGAAAAACATTATTGTAATGTTCTCTTTTGCTTTTCTCAAAGCACAATCTTTGCTCTAGTTGGCAGAAGTGTTGATCTAGCTGACAGAACGGGAAAACTGGGATTAGTAATGGAAAGGATGAAAAAAGAAAAAGTTACCTGATAGTTCTTGAAAGCAAAATAGCATTGTGCATGGCAGTAGCTTTGCAAGCTGAGTTTAAGAGAGATTGTTTTCCTAATTCCTTTAATATTCACTGGCTGAATCAGGAGGAACCAACTCATAAAGTCCTGTGTATAGAGAGGATACTCTTCTGTTTATATTAGCAAAGCCACAGGTTTTGCTGCTCAGCAACAGAAGGAAAGGGAATAGTTAAGGGTGCCTGAAACTAACAGAATACTCCAGATAATAATAAACAAGGTAGAAGTTTGTTTTTCTGTTTCCAGAAGTCTTTTTAGTTCATGAGGTTATCTGTCCAAGATTGGCATAGCATTCCATGAAACACAGAAATTTAGATTTCTTCTATCACGCCAGAAAGAAAATCTACATTGCAGCCAGCAGGCAGGACAAAAGGGAGAAAGAAAGATACATCACTTTTCTTTAAAAACATTTCCTATAAATTGCACACACAATGTATGTTCATATCAAGGTAAGCAAAACTTAAGTCATATGGCCATAATTAACTGCAAGGGAGACAGAAAATGGGAACTCTATCATTATGGAAGAAGGGATGTACAGGTATTGGTGGAATAATGAGCAAGAGAGGTAGTTTGAAGAATGAGACTTCCAGATGGACAACAGTACTGAGTGGAAACTCATAATAGCATAATAAGGGGCTCTGGGCTGCCCAAAGACACCGCAGTGTGAGGGTATTCAGTGTCAGGAGTAGGTTAGTTCTGGTACAGCAAGAAGCTAGTAAATTGGGTTTTACTAGCTGAGTAGGTAACAAGGAAATGTTCTTTATCTTATCATTTTAGCTAAGACTGGTCCTGTCTCATCTTCACTACAAACTACTATATGCAGAATGGCTTCTTCCTTCAGAAAATGTGTCCCAAGAGGAAAAGGTGCCCGATGGATATCTGTCTTTGTCATGTGGTCTGAAGAGCCCACGTGTAGGGCTGAGGGGAGTAGCTAAGTCCTTAAGGAGAACCTCTAATACTGGACCTTGGTCCCTGGCCTGCTGAGGGATCTGGCTCTGGGGAATAGCAACAGGTGAAGGTGTGTATTTTTGGGATGTGCACAACTCTGATGCCTTCAGTTTCAGATGGAACTTTGCTCTGTCATTCAATTTATGCCACATGGCATAGAGGCTGCCTAATATAGCAAGTATTTAGGAGCCAGACTCCAGATTTGAACCCTCGCACTACCCCTTGCTATCTCTGTGACTTGGGATAAGTTCCTTAATCACTCCTATATGACGGAAGATAATAATACTAGTACCTTCCCCATACTACATGACTATAGGATGTAAACAAGACAGATCAGAGATATATTATCATTGTAAAAAAAAAGACATTTGGGATTCTATGTACTTTGTCCCTGTAGCATTGTGTAATGTCTCTCTAAGAATGTCAGATTTCTTAGCAGTGCTCTCTGATCCTGTTCTTTTTTTTTTTTATTAAAGATTTATTTTTATTGATTTTTGACAGAGAGAAACAGAGACAGAGAGAGACAGAGAGAAGGGGAGGGCCCAGAGCAGTCTCCATAGTTGACATCAGTTTTCCATATAGTTTCACATCACAGGCGGGCACAGGGCTGCACAGGGCATGAACTGGGCCAGGAGCCTCCCACATAGGTCCCATCCCAGCTTTCCTATATATATATATATATATATATATATATATATTTTTTTTTTTTTAATTTATTTATTTTAACAAAGAGAGAGAACTGAACTGGGGGAGCTCCCAGTTCAGCATATAGTTCCACACGGGCCAGGGCCGGGATTCGATCCTTGGTCCAGGGTGATGCAAAGTGAGCGCTTAACCCACTGAGCCATCCCGGCTTCCCCCGTTTTTTTTTAAACAAGATTTTTTTAAGGATTAAATTCATTAAAATATGACATAGAAAAATACTCAAAAATGTTGGCTATTATGTATTATTATGACTCCTAGAATAAAATGGAGAAATGGCAAAAAATACAGAACTCTGATAAGTCTATGTAGTCTCAGAAAATGGTTTTTTATTGATTCTTCATAGATGTTGAAGTAGTAGATGGTGATAACCCATAATACTTTCAAAAGTTAGTGGATGAATAGATATGCTTTCAGTTGTATTATCAATTCATGCAATGAAAATAACCTTAAATTGATAGGAAATGACAGATACAGGAGAGGTTGTAAGTTGAGTTACTGAATTATTTTTACAGTTGAGCAATATTAAATCCAAACAATGTTATTCTGTTCTTTATATGACAAATCTATGCTTTTGCTTAGTCCCTTGCAGCAATTATAACAATATAAAACTGCAGGTAGAAAACAGAGTGACTTCAGTTTGTTCTTGGGGGTACACATAAGAAAAAAAAGCAGGACCACTAGTAATTTGATATAATAGTAGAAACACTGTAAAGGGTTGTAGGGAAAGAGGCGATAGCACCCTGAATGTCTCCACACCCCTCACCCCTCTTTTTGCAAGTTACCAGGAATCTCCATTAGGTAGGACTAACCATGTTGGATTTATAATAATACATCTCTGGTCTTGTTTGAATCTTGTAGCTTATTCATAGTGTGCTAATTAGTATATGCTCTGTATTAACTTCAAGCTTACAATATCAACTATAAATTCTGCTCATTCCAAATACTACCATGGTCCTTTAAAGTGTAATTATAGTATTTTAAACACTCTTAGAAATATTGGTAAAGCCAGATTAATTTTTTCAAATTTATATCTCAGATTTCTTCAATTTTTATTATTTTAATTATCTACATGTAATTATATGCCTACTGTACTTTTTTCAGCAGGTTAATTATGTCCTGGTGAAATGTCTCTTAAATCAGATGATATCATATGAACCACATGAAAGAATAATTATAAATATTCAAATATGCAGTGATTTAGATTTAAAGCAGTTTTAATGAGTTCTGGAAATAAAATTTATATATTACTTCATTAGTATTGTTTTAAGATTGGTTTTATCTTAAGCATTAACTATTATTAGATATAAGCCAATTTAAAAAGTAGAAAGTATTATTATTAAATAATGTAGCAATAAAAGTGTTTTGGGGTGAAGGAGAAAGGAAATTTCAAATACACCTAAGTAAGTGACCCAAGCACTCTAATAAAAAATAATTTAGCATCAAGCACCTAAAAATGTGCCAACATATTCAGACTTGAGTCCATGTATCTGAGGGAGAATTGTCACAAATTTTGATCCCACAATTGGAAATAATTTTGAGATTTTGCTCCTTTGGTTAAAAGGTGACCTTGATTTCTTAATTTTGAAATTACACAATCCTTAGTCTAGACCTTATAATAGACAAACTGGTCACATATTGGTGTAACTGCTAAAGTTAGAGCTATATGCGATAGTTAATCTAAGTTCAGTTTCTCTTTAAATATATTTTTATTTATGTATTTTATTTTTGACAGAAAGAGAGAGAGAGAGATACAGAGACAGAGAGAGAACTGAATTGGGGGAGCTCCCAGTTCAGCACATGGTTCCACACGGGCCAGGGCCGGGATTCGATCCCCAGTCTCCGGCGCTGCAAAGTGAGCGCCCAACCCACTGAGCCATCCCGGCTTCCCCTAAGTTCAGTTTCTTAAATGTAGAAAACAGACTCTCCTTTGATGATATTGCTATTTACAGAAAGGTAAAACAGTGTTATAGGTGTAGCAGGTGTGCTGGATGAGCACACTTTCAGCTGGTGGGTGATCACCGCTCCGCTGAATCAGACCCTCCACCCCAGTCTCTCTGGGTCTCCAGTATGCTCTTGGAGGCCCTTTGGTCTATTGATTCCAGGTTAGGCACTCACATCACTGTTCCTAGTAAACCAGCAACATAGAGCCTTGTTAAACCAAGAGTTTAGGTGGTCTATGAAGTCCTTTCAAGTGCTGTTTTTCTACTCACTGCCTATTAGAAGTCAAGCCTGCCCTACAGGCAGTCACTGGGGGGTAATCAATCCCCAGTTGTTTTAGACTCAGCTCTTCTTGTAAGTAAGGAGCAGAAGTCTACTCAAATTAGTTCAAATAAAGAGGGTTGGGACATGTGATAATAAAGATCTCACAAAATCAAATATAGTTTGTCTTTGTGGGAAATAAAGCTATAAACTGCAAAGCTGGCCTCAGGAACCAAAGAATCTATATTCTCTCTTTCTGTCTCACTGGGGCCAAATAGGGTCTGCTCTTCCTTTCTCTCAGCACAGCTACTCCATTTTCCTCTTTCATGTAGCTGGCACATCAATGCATATGTTCCCAAATGGCAAACAGCCTCCAAGTCTATATGATCTTTCAGGCTAGCCACCTTCAGGCCTTAGGTATACATTTAAATCTTGGAATCTTGGAGGGGGAAGACACAATACTATTTCATACAGGAAAGCCAATGGATGGACTAGTTTTACTTCAGATGTCTATCTTTGATCCAATCAACCTTGGTTGTACGGTTCCCAGATGTTAAAGATTAATCTTATTCATCAACAACAAAGAGAATGGAATATAAAAAGCAAAACAAACAAGAAAATCAATGACATTTGAAAATAGAAATAATCACTACATTTTAACACTCCCCAACATTTTCTCTTAGTATGTTAGCTAGATGCTATGATATCCAATTGGTAGAAACAACTTTGCAGTATAGATGGAGCTAAGGAATAGGCTATCACTTTTTTATACTATGTGTTTGTTTCTATGTATATCTTTTTCTTTTTTCTTTTATTTTTATTAAAACAAATGTAAGCACCAAATTTCTAATTGTAGCCCTAGAACTGCTAGAGAGTATTTGATAAACCAAAACTTTTGAAAATATTTAGAACTTCCAAAAGTATCAAATTCTCATGATGATTATAGTATATTAGAGTTGAAAGGGGCTTTACAGGTCATTTAGTTTAATTCCACACTTTTATAGAAGAGTAAATTAAAACACGGACAAAGAAAGTGAGTGCTGCAAACCACACAGTTTTCTGGAGATGGCGCTACACTCAACTTCCTTTCACTAGACTTCTAAATTCACATATTTCTCAAGAATACTATTTAGCAAATAGCTTACATTAACAAAAGGGACAGTGCTATGAACTGAATGTTTGTGTTCCAATCCCCCATTTGTATTGTGAAGCCCTAACTCCCAATGTGTTGGTATTTACAGGTGGGGCTTTTGGGAGGTACTTTAGTCCTAAGGGTAGGACCCCCATGAATGGGATTAGTGCCTTTGTAAGAAAAGTCACAAGAGAGATATCTCTCTCTCTGCCATGTGAGGCTCTAGCAGGAAGTTTGCCAGGGATGCTGGGATAGACCAATGGTTGAGCTCTTGCCTTGCAACCATGAGGTCCAGGGTTTGATTCTTGGCTGCGGCCCATGTAGACCCCATATGCTGAACTGCGGTGCAACTTACCTTAACTGCCTAGATGGCTCAGGAGTGAAGGTTCATGTGACTGTGAGTGTGTTGCTTACTCTCTAGGGGCCACAGTTCTTTTGAGTTATCATAATTCACTTTATAATAATGGAGTTCCATGTAAATATATTCAAACCCATCAAAAAAGAATTACCTGATCAGATTACAGAAAGGATTCTATACCTCAGGTGTTTCAATTAGTTCATTTTTTCTGTGATGATATTATTCTCCTCTAACTCTCTTTATATGATTATTATTTATGAAATTTTATTGTAATAGAATTTCAAATATTAGACCTGGAGGACATATTAGAAATTATGTAGTTCAACTCCCTCATTAACTTATGCCTTATTTTATTCTTCTAATTATTGATATAATATACTAGTGAGGTAGCAAAAAGAAATAAGACAAATCTAGGACTACATAAAATTAAGCACTTTTTGCAGAGGAGACATAACTCAAATGAGGCCTCATCTTTACCAGTGTATACCATACATGTATACCATAATTATTACTTGAATATTTGTATAGGATAGTTTTTTGTTTTATTTTGTATTACCACAATTATAGTATTTGCAGGTACAAAATAAGAAGGTGGCCATGTTTATAGTTTCTATTATAGCATATAAAACCAACTTTTAGGTAATTCCCCTACATTCATAAAAGCCTCAAATATGTATAGACATTAAATATATCATTGATGTTGAGATTTTCTTTGTAGACCAATCTGAAAAGCTTACTTAAATTTTACAATAAATATTTGAACATTATTTATGCTATTTGATAGCAAAAGACTTATTTTTATAATATATTTATTAATATTTGTACTGTTATGATGGACAAGGCACCCTCTCAGGGTTTAAGGAATATGTGTTCTGAAGTCCTCAGGCTAGTTCTGTGTCAAATACTTAAGTTTTGTTCATGTTTAGTGACCACACACCTAGGAGAACTGAAAGGAGTCTTTCAGCATAGCCATGGAAAGGACAGACACCCTGCTATTTTTAGTGGCCAAGAATATCATATTTTGCCAATACTTTTTTTTTTTTAATGTGGTCGTGTGAGCCAAGTCCAGGTGTCATTAATGTATCCCTTAATGTGTGAAGCAAAGATTGTTTCTGAAAAGTATTCACAAAGTCAAATTTCTTAATAGTAAAAATTAAAACATAGATATCTCTTTTTTTTTTTTTTTTTTTTTTTTAATTCTTGCTCATTCCTTTGAGAACCTGTTTCACTAGAGTTAAATAATTCTCAGGTAAAAATGGTACAGGCATCTCCTGCATTCCTGGCTCTCTGTCAATGTCAATATTCGAGTCCATGCTATTTCCTGTGCCATAAGCTTGAATTTTTAGACAATAAAGGTAAGGTAGGAACAGTATGGCTTCTCCTTTACACCTATATTTAAAAGGTAGGAGGTAACTAGATTAAGAGCCCACTACTTGCCAAAAGTGTTAGCAAACATTGTTTCAATTAACCCTTCTATTGGTCATAGGTAAACTTATTGTCTTCATTTTACAGACTAGAACACTATATGTCAGAGACCTAAGTCATTTGCCTAAGATCATATAGCTAATAAGAGTAAGATTGGAAAAGAATAATAGGTCTGGCTGGAAACAGATAGTGTGAGATAAATGTAGCAGCTCACCCATGTCTTTCTTCTTGGCCCGGCCCCACTAACAAGGCAGTAGTAGTAACAACTGAGGCAGCCTGGGCCTCTGTGGAGGATGAAGGCAACTGCCATTTCATAGAAGCTTTAATTTTCTGAAATAAAGCCCATGACCTGCCAAATATACTTCAAGAAAAATTCCATAAAGAATTTAAAGTATAATATTGAATTCCTTCTTTATTAGCAGTTGTAGTGAAAGTTCTCCATATGGAGTCGGTATAGCTCACAATGTAGGGTGATATGGGTCACCTGTACTGGTGACTTCAAATAAGCCTTACAGATTTAGTTTTGTGCTTTCAAACCTTTCTCCATTTGATTCTCTCAATTCATGGGTAATTTGTTCCTCAAGACTCAGAATTGGCTTTTAGTAATGATTTTTTTTTCTTTCCAAAGTAATGTGAAATGTAGATGCTAACTGTGTTTTGCTCATTTAATTAGATATGTGAGTTAAGGAATATAAAATAAGCCACAAGCCACTTTCTCACAGCTTACAATAAATCTCTCAAATTTCAGAGCAAAATGGCATAAGTTGTAATCAAAATAGTATATGATATCATTTCAGGCCAGAAGAATGAATTATTTCCAAGGGCTCTTCCTAAAAAATTAGGTTGGCAAATTAGCTCAATTTTCAAATTCTGCCTATCTCCTCATTCACAAGAGAAACAAAGCAGTTTGCAATATACAATTGACAGGGAAACTATAATTATCACCTACTAATCTCTTATCATATAATTCCTAACATCTTCATATCATTCAGGTTCAGCTGTTCTCTCTGCTCAAAATAAGTTTTGCAGTATAAACTATTGAAAGTCAATAATCAATTTCTTGTCTAGATTATATGTAATAGGATAACAAAACAAAAACATGACTGCACAAGAAACAAAGCTTTTGGATGCCAGGATAGCTCAGCAGGTTGGGCTCTTGCCTCATAATCACAAGGTCTGGGAATCCCAGTCCGGCTCACACAAACCCATATGCTGAACAGCAGTGCAACTGGTACACCACCTTCGAGGCGAAGGTTCTCGCCTCTCATGCAGGAGGTCCCCGGTTCACTTCCCACCCTTCGTGGCCCCACATCCACCTGTGTGGAATGAAACTGTCACAACTAATGATGTACAACTATGGAGACTGCTCTGGGCCCACCCCCTTTGTGCACTTGCTCTCTCTCTCTCTCACCCTCACTTTTCAAACAATAAAATAAATCTTAAAAAAAAAAAAAAAAGAAATACAAGTCTATACAGTCACTCACCCCAAATACTAGTATGTCATCTGCTGATAACAAGCAGTACTGACATCACCACTAGAGACTAGTGGGAAGGCCTGCAGGCCTAAACAGAGCAGAGCCTGTCCACTGTCCTCAACTACCTGCAGCAAGACATGCACTTTGGTGATTTTCTTAGGACAACCCTGCCTTCTAGACTGTGTTCCAGCTCCTCCGAATTCCTTGTCCAACCAGCCCAGAGCTCACAACAGAGCTTGTAGTGTTTCTTCTCTATATCTTGCCTCTCTTAAGTTGTATCTTTCTGTGGGCTGCTTAGGTGAATGGGCTGGAGTGTCCACAAGAATACTCCAAGGGTCCCTCCAAGTATGGCTCTGAGCAGGAGGTGAAAGAGAAGGTGGGGGGAGCCTTCAGGCACTGGCCTCCATTGGTACTCTTGCAAATAGTACCTGTTTCCCTGGATGGAACTAAAGTGGTCTTACTCCACCCGCCAAGGTTCCAGGCCTACAAAGGAAAGTGGTTATTGCATGTGGAAACTGAAATGTGTTGTGCTCTGTTATAGGCAATTTACCAATAGCTCATTTCTTTGTGGAAGTTGCACATTTGAGTCCCCAGATAAATTTATGCAATTGTCATAGAATACATTTTTAATTAAGCCATAGATTATTTACCTATCATGTATTACATGAAAAATGGAGAGGCAAGTTCCTACTTCTCACTCTTATGTGATGTAGCTGGCCAAAGGAATGCCTCTTTAGCTCAGACACACTCTAATATTATTCCATTGTGGTGAGCAAAGATTCTTGTTCCGTGCACACAGAGTGGGAACTTGGGCATTCTATTTGATTATTGTAATGAACATAAAAGTATTCTGCTTTGAGATCTTCGGGAAAGAATTCTCAGAGAAAATAAGAGATGGTCTTTTTGTCCTCTGAACATTGGGTCAGAGAGATATCGTATGCATGTCCTCAAATTCTCTCTACCCGCAAAGGGGTGACTGCTTTGTCTTAGCCTGGACATGACTGACTGGGGCCCAAACAGCTCTGCTGCTGGAGCTGACCAGTTGCTTGTCCTAGATATTGGTTCGCCCTGGCTGTTGCTATGCCTGTCATTAGGTTTCTGGCTCCGCCTGCCACTTTGAGACTTGGATAAAACACCACACAAAAGAGCTTGGTATCTGACTTCCCAAATGTCCACCAAAGGATCTGAATGATGCAATGCAAAGGGCTGAGGTGTTAACGACACATGGGATGAACTTTGATCAGTTGAAATAGGACAGTGTGGCAGATCAGTCATCACCCTCCTCTCTCTCTTTCATTCACTGTTTACCCCATGGCACAGTTTCCCCATGCAGCCTACCTGTTAATTGCTCCCTATTCTTTTCTGCCTCTCCTCCTTCTCACTGCCCTGGGTTTATATCTATTAAATAAAACAAGAGCATTCAATCTTCCTCAGACTGCTTTCCAGTACACTGGGCTAAAACTGGGCCGGCTATATGAATCTGAAAAAAAAAAAAAAGAATCCTGACAGTATGTAAGCTACAACTCAGGTGGTCTTAGGAATAACTGATAAAGACCTATATTCTATACCAATATCTTCAAATTGCATGCACGGTAAATAATTGTTTTGGTATGAATTTGGAGGCACTATAGTGCTTGTACATAAATTTTATCTCTTTTCCCTTAGACTCCTAAGATTCTTCCCCTATATCCTAGTTCATCAAGAATTTATTTATTTTGACAGAGGAGAGAGAGAGAGAGAGAGAGAGAGAGAGAGAGAGAGAGATAGAGAGAGAGAGAGAGAGAGAGAGAGATACAGAGACAGAGAGAGAACTGAATTAGGGGAGCTCCCAGTTCAGCACATGGATCCGCACGGGCCAGGGCCGGGATTCGATCCTCAGTCCCTGGTGCTGCAAAGTGAGCGCCTAACCCACTGAGCCATCCCGGCTTCCCCATCAAGAATTTATTGAAAATCAAGTGTATATGTGCAGCACTATGCAAAATTTTGGAAACACTAAAAGGTCTTAACACACCTCTGTCTTTATGATATAATCAGGACAGGGAGATAATATACAGGTACTAACTTGTCTGGTCTAGATTAAAATGCTGTGTCACAGTGATGTGGGGAAATAATTGATGGTTTCAAGGATCTAGGAAGATTTCATGATGAGCATGCAAGGGTTCTGCACCCAAATCCATCATGGGAGGGGGCCATTTCTTCACATTAACAAGCAATTCTTGGGCACCAGCTATACTACAATTCAGGTCAGTTCTGACACTACCTACCCTTGAGAGCATCAGATTCTACAGGTTAAGGACTCAGTCCTGCAAGACTGCCCAATGGCTGATTTGAGGTATCTGGAAGATGTTGTGTCCAAGGAACAGTTTTCAAATTTTTACTTTAAAAAAACAAATCAAAATCCTTTTGATAGGATAGGAACTACACCTTGATATTTTTAAAAGTATCCTTCCTGTGTATGGGTTTGCCTGCATAGTCTCCTATGGGTAGCCTCAGGAACCTGTGGCTGGCTAGATCATGTTGCTGAGGAGACACTAAACATTTAATTTACACTTAATCACAATAAATAAATAAAAACTACCAAACTATGATCATGCTGGTATTTAGTAATGGGTGCTTTACAACCATTTATTATCATTTCCTTCCAACTAAGTCAAAATTTCTGTCTCCTCATTGTGGGTTGAGTAATTTGACCAAAGTCTAACTGCTAAACATGGTCAAAGTCCAAGTTACAATTCCACGTTTTCATTCCTTATTCTTTCTGCTTTACCTTAAAAAAAAAAAAAATCTCCACAGCAATTATAAGATAATAAAAACATGTTCAGGAAGGAACCAGTAGCAGGTGGTGCTTCCCAGCTGAGCTCCATGTAACAGAGGTCAGAATCTGAGCTCCCTCCCCTTCCTATTGTACCTTCACCGAGTCCTTCTAGTGACAGTGTCCCCTTTGCTGGTTACTTTCTTTTAGTTCACTAGCCCATATTGTGTAGGCTAAACAAAGAAATTTTCAGTAGAATATTTTTATATAACTATATTTGGATAGTCCCTCTTTACTCGATCCTAGGATAAATTTCCAGCACTAACCAGACATCTCTTCTGCTTTCCTTATAGATTAAGAATTTTGGGGAGGAGCGGGGAAGGAGAGAGGGAGGGGAGGTGGGAGAGGGCACCAGCATTATGGACACACTCAATGGTTTGGTGGTTACCAGGATAGGGGGGGAGGGGGAGGACAGTTGTGGGGGGAGGTGGGAGTGGGCACTAGATATAAGGTGATG
>PVKE010014513.1:0-34866 GCA_004027555.1 Craseonycteris thonglongyai | reverse complement strand
GTGTGTGTGTGTGTGTGTGTGTGTGTGTGTGTGTGTGTGTGTGTGTGTGTGTGTGTGGCTTCTTAGCTCAGCAGCTCAGCATTTATCAGTGAAGAACCAGGATGAATAGAGGATTCAAAGTGACAGGTACTTGGGGACATAAATAAGTATCTTCTTGTTAACCACATTCTCGGAATAGAGGCAGGGAGGAGCTGAACACTTGTGGGCACCCAAATGTAACAGGATTGAGGAGGAGGTGGTCCTTATAAAACCAGCAAGAAAAAGCATGTTAAAAGAGAGCCTCTCCCCCCCAACCCCTACCCTCTGCCACCCAGCTACCCCACAACAGAGGATTTAAAGAAAATGTTGATTTGTGAGGTTGGCCTTCTGCAAGAGACCTTGCTCATATCCAGGAGGAAGACAAATAGCCTTCCTTTTCTGAACATCCTTGGAAAAACCCACACATATAATGAATTATTCACAAAGGCTGAACCTAAAAATGAGAGATGGAGAAATATAGAAAGATGAAAGGGTGGAGGCCTGGGCAGAAAGAGAAAGGGAAGGGCTGGTCTCTCTCTCCTTGAATAAGAAGGTATTCATGAGGGTCACGTCTGGCTTCCCTCTTTGTATCTGTGTGGTCAGTGACAAACAAAGCCAAAGGGTCAGCGTCCCCTCTGACAGGCTGCATTGCAAGGCTGGGCTTTGGCTGGGAGCTGCCATGGCCCAAGCAGCCCTGCAAATGACAGAAGGAAGGCGACTGACCTGCTATGGGACACCGGTTGTCCAAGGGCCTGTGAGACTTCCAACAGCTTAGCAAATCTTCACTCGGTTTTATTTTAACAAAGAATATGAAGACGGAAAGAAACTAACTACAAAGAGGAGGAAAAGCAGCAGAGTTGGAGGGGGGGGGGGAGGGAAGACCTACATTCTGTACAGTGGCAGCTAAAAAGAGATAAGCAATTGTGGGTGGAGCTACTAATGCTAGAGTCTGGATCTTCCAGATGAAGATAGAAGGCAGGCCTTTCTCATTCCTCTCCTCCTGTAATTCAGTGTGCTCTGCACCTACTGTAGAGAAAGCAAAGGGAGACCATGACACGCAAGCCGACAAAACCATCACATCCAACGTATTTCTGTCGCCATCCTCAAATCATTCACTTCTGCCACTTTTTCACTTGATGCCACTTCTCCAGGTTGTATCCCAACAACAACTGGTCTCCACAACAAGTCATAATCTGGTTTCCAGAGGGAACATTACCCACACCTCATTTCAAGGGCAGAGCCAACAGACAATTTGGAGGCTGAACCTCGGAAGATGAAGACCTCTCTCATGCGGGCTCGGGGCCAGGCACAGTAGCTTCTGTTCCATGACCTGCATCCGTGCCCAGGTGGTTACATGGCAGATGTGAGGCCTCTCTGCATTAGCTGCTCATAGAGTCTAATTACAGGCTTCGTCCCAGTTAGCTGCTACCCTCTGCCCTAAGCAAGGCACTCTGACTCATGATCCACCAGTTACATCACACCTGAAACCCTTGCCAGGCGTACAGTCTGCTATCTCTCAAGGCACTGTGTATTTACAGGCAACCAAAGCCGGAGAAAGGCAGACGAACATCCCCAGGTTCACTGGAATGAGCTTCATCGCCTCAGTGGCCGCAAACGCATTTGATCTTCCTACTTTAAACCATGTTCACTTTCACGTCAAGTGCGTGCTCCCCTGCGGAGACGACCCACACCTCCTCCTGCCCATCAGTGTCTCCAAGTCAGACACTGCACTTCCTCCCTGCACCCTCTCACCTGGGAAAGGGCAAACAAGTGTGGGCGTCTCACAAACCCTGAGGGGTGGGCCTGCATGTTCACAGAATCACTGGGCCTGGGGAGAAGGGTTAGAGCTGGTAGCATACGGCACAGGGGACACTGGATGACATTCAGAGCAACCAATTCCCCAAGGAAAAGAGAACCCTTTTGTTAGATCTATTAAATGAGCAAGAAAGAAAAGGGCGAATCATAAAATGTAATACCACGATTTAAATCCGATTAGCTTTTTCCAAAAGGTTATGGTCTCCACTACAGAAGAGAGTGCCCTAAGAAAATAAAATTACCTGTCTATGCAGAGGTCAAAAAAAATAAAAGAATGGGCACTTTTCTTTTATGCCAAATCCGGGTTATTTTACACATTTCTTCCCCGAAGACTTAGACCTTCCCTGTTAATAACTGGATAAAATTACCACCCCCATTACCACCTCATGTCAGAGTCCTACAAGTATTAAATAATTCTTTTTATTTAACTGATCTTTTCAGCCCAATTTGATTAAACACCAGTAATATTCAGTTAAAAGACCAACACAGCGTGCAGAAGTGCATGCTACCTCCCTAATGCAGTGACTTTTCTGCAGCCAATAAAAGATGCATAAATCCAAAAATGCTTAGTACACAAATAATCCAAATCCTCAGGCATGGGGCATGTGCATGTCACGTCAAAGCAGGTTTTGACATGTTTTCTGAACAATCTTCCAAAAAATGTGCCCCTTATAAGGAGCAGAAAAGCATTTTCCTAGACTTCAGTGTGCATACCGGCCACCTAGGGATGTTATTAAAATGCAGATTCTGATTGAGTCTGAAGTGGGACTTTGGAAATTTTAACAAGCGCCAGGCAATGAGAATGTTGTCCCTTGCTGTCTTTGAGAAGCAAAGTTCTAGAAAGATCAGTTCAGTTAGACCTAAGATCCCTTGTCTTCAAGTATGCTGAAATTTCTGAAGGACTCCACTAACAGCAATTGTGTTTACTAGGCAATTAGGCAATGTTCTCAGAACTTGATATATATTTACTCATTTAATTCTCCCAGTAACTCATTATTATCTTCACCATTTTACCAATAAGGAGACAGAGCCATTGAGTTTAGCAGTAACTTTTTAAGGTCACAGAACTGGTGAAGGAACTGGGATTTGAACCCTGACAGCCCCAAAGCTTCGCTGGTAACTGCAGCTCACACTGACTCCCAGCTGGTACAAGCAAGGTGTTTCAGGAGGCTGGGTGTTCAGAAAGGAAGAGAAAGGAGACTAGGAACTTAGATGCACGTGGTATTGGAGAAAACGCAGAACCCACAGAAGCACAATGTTTCCACGTGGTCACCAGCAGAGGGAATATATAGTCAATGACGTTGTACAGCCAGGAGAAAAAAAGCAAACAGGGTGTATTTTATATTTGCCAACAAGGGCTCCTCTACACACCTTAGCAAATGCTTTGTGCACACTGTTGCAACCGCCCACAGGCTGTAGAACCAATGTGAAATTTCCAACTATGGGGACAGAACAGACCATTGGGACGGGCTCCTGGCCAGGGCACCGAGCATGATCCTTAAGTCAACTCCCTAGCCTCCCAGTGGCTCTTTGTTTGACTCCTTAGGTTAGCCCATCCTGCCCAGAGACGCGGAGCGGGCGGAGTAAAGCCCACTGTGCACCTTGCGCTCCCAACGCCCCGCAGCAGGGCGGTGTCTTTCCAGCAGGAGAGAAAACGTGAGCAGCAGCCACCGCGTGGTGCAGGAAACGTGCTTGCGATCCCAGCCCAGGAGTCCGGGCCCAGCCCGAAGTGCCCGGGGTGCTGAGCACGGCGCCCGGGCCACCTGGGGAGCTTTGGTGGCGCTGTCCAAGGCACCAAGGATGGCTGCGGGCACACATGGCCACCCGCGGGATGGCTGGGCGGCTTTGTCTACCGCAAGGAAACGGAGGGCGGTGGTCGGAGTGAACACGCCCCTAAGCGAGGGGTGCAGTGAAGCAGCACCTGCGTGTGAGGGATAATTTAGGGAAGTGTAGAAGGCCGGCTGCGGAGGGGTCCCTGCTGGGGAAATGAGGGGAGACCTGACTAGTGTTTGCAGCCGCAGCCGCAACACAATGAGATCTGCCTGCTTTGTGCAGCGCCCAGGCAGGCGAGACTGCAGGGACCTGGCCCTTCCCCTCCCCAGGACCCCCAGCCTAGGCACGTTTAACTGGGGTACCGCAGGTCCTCATCACTCTGTGAGGGTGGGGGAGGGGCGTGCAGGGAGGAGGGGGGAGGAAGCCCAGGCAGGGGTGGCTGTGGGAGGATGCCTGCAGCAGGAGGAAGAATATCTGCTTAGAGATGCTCCTCCGTTTCTAATGAGGGGTGCTGCCTGGAAGCTCTCGCGCCAGCCAATCGCGTTGCTGCTGAGGCAGGGAGCTGGGGGGGAAGGGTGGGGGGAGAGAGACCAGAGGCTAGGGTAGGAGTAGCAGGGAGATGCCCAGGCTCTGAGGGGAGCCAGCTGCATGCCTCACTGATACTAGCGGCCCAGTGTGGCTCCAGCTGTCTCAGGGCAGCACACTTGGAGGGTGGGGGTAGGGAGGAGGGAGGAAAGAGAAGAGGTGGGGCCTCCTTTGCAGGTGCATCCATCCCAAGAAACCTCTCTCCATAAGCATCAAAGTCCCATGTCTCCAAGCCTTCCCTCCACCCTCACTGACTTGCTTCCTACTAATCCCCCTCACCACCCCAGCAACCCCCAATTCCTAAAGACCTTGCCAGACACCCAAATTCCCAATGAAGAACAAAGCAGTGAGATGCCTGGTCAGCAGCCTACATTCCGTGCACTTGTTTAAACCTGCAAAGCAGCTCCTTCGAGGCCCATATACCCTGGCACTGCCACCAGCCACCTCACCCGCTCTATGTGGAGAGCAGTTCCTTGGGAGCCAGCAAGACTGGCTGCTTGCACACCTCGGCTCAGCTGAGCAGCCTTCAGCAGATGAATCCGGGCCCCACACAACCGCCTGGAACCCAGGCACTGAGAGCACTCAGTGGGCACCCAACCCAGGATTCAGCACAGAGGGGCCCTGACCGACTGCTCTTCCTGGGCTGAGAGAACTCCAGCTGAGCTGTTTGGGCTGTGTCATTAGTGACTGCCTCCCCTAACACACTCATTCACTCCACTTGCAGTGGAGCTTCCACTCAGTGCCCGGAGTTAGCTGGGTCCCTGGCCAAATGCCTGTTTTATTTATTCCCTTGTCTATTTGTCTACAGGGTTTGGGGCCCAGAACTCTTGAAGCGTCTGAATGGAGAAATCCCCTCATGGGGCCTGGACACCCCCCTACAGGTAGACAGTGCTGGTGGGGGTGAGGGTGGGGGAAAAGGGGTGGTTCTGAGGAAGGAAAAAGGGGGAACTGAGTGTGAAAGAAAGCCCTGCGGTTAGGGGTGACCTAGTCAATGCAAAGGGACTGGGGGCCTGGGAATCAGACAGAACCTCAACACCACACACCCTGGGACGCTAGAGATTTCCACACAGGAAGAAGTAAAAACCAGAAGTCTTACCTTGAAAACCACTAGTGCCCACACTGGTCACTATGGCACCAAGCTTGCCCCTTGGATGCACCTCAGAGTGCACTTCAGCGAAGGGGCAAACTGGCATCAGGAAGGGAATGGGGGTTACATTCCACGCTAGGTTCCCCCCTCACCCCAAGAAACACAAAGGGGGAGAGGGGGGTGACGGTGGGCGAGAAAGGATATGGCCAGTCGATGAGCTTCTTGGCGTATTTCCTGACAATGTTCTCTTCTCCGAAGATGAACAGGGATCTGTTGACGGTGAGACAGTTCTGCCGGACGGGAATGGGGTTGTATAGAGCCATAGTCCGCGCCCTCTGCGCCTTCGACTGCTTGTAGGCGGCTGCCGGCCCCGAGGCCGGCACGGGGGTTCCTTGCCGGTTCCGGCTCTGGTCCGAGTCTCCATCGCCCGACCCCGGCCTGCCGACCACCGCCTCCCCGAAGCGAGCCATCCTGAAGTTTAAACAGAAGACGCACAAAGGTGATCACGGCCGAACAGCCGCACACAGCAACAAGCAGAAAGACACACGGAGGCTCAGCGCCGCATCCAGCCGCGCGCGGGGACCACCGCCTCGGGGGAGCCTCGCGAGGTCCTCGGGGAGGCGGCAGCAGCGACCCCGCCGCTCGGAACTGTTGAATCTAAACACAACCTCCGCGAAGCTCCATTCCTCAAAGAAGAAAAAGAAAGGGGGTTGGGGGAGGGCTGGGGGGTGCTCAGTTTCTGGAGGCAATTTTTTTTTTTTTTTTTTTCAAAATGCCAGTGTGCGGTGGCATTCGGGGACCGGAGAGGCGAGGGGCGGAGTAGGCTGCTCTTCAAACATAGCTCCTCTTCTGCCAAACGCACCGAGTCCGGGGAGGGAGGCCGGCCCGATCCGCTAGGTAATAGTTTGGTGATTTACAGGGGTGGGGTAGGGGGATTGAAAACAAAAGAACTTTACCAAAAAAAAAAAAAAGAGAGACAAGGCCCAGGTTATGGTGACATGCTTTATAACACCAGCCCCTGCAAGTCTATCCAAGAAATTCCACAGCCAAGACTCAGGTCTTTAAATCTGCCAGTACAGACGCATCCAAAGATCGAGAGACAGCGAGGGAGGGGGAGAGCGGTACAGAGGTTCCTGCGTAACCGCAACGCCCAAAAATATCAAAATAAGAAGTCGATCCAATCGAAGACAGACAAATGACTTGAAAGCTCCTGCGTCTGAACGAGATGCTGAGCGGCGTCCAGAAAGCAGCGAAGCCCACGAGCCAGCGGCCGCCTCCCCGATCAGCATGCAACAGCGATCCGCGGCTGCGCCGGGGCGAGGGCGGGCGCGGGCGGCGGGCGGGCGCCTGGACGCGGGAGGAACAGGTTGCAGCCGAGCCTAGCGGTGGCCTGCCACGGGCGCTGTCCCCGGACCAAACTCGCTCACGAACGACTCGGTCTTCCTCTTGCACCCGGGCAGCCGCACTCCACCGAGCCGGGGAGGGAGGGGGTCAGGCGGGAGGGGAGGAGCGCGCGGAGCGCAGAGGTGCGGCGTGGGGGCGGGGCCGGCGACGCTGGGGGTGGCGGGGAGAGGATGGAGCCAGAAGGACCCCGGCCAATCGTCCCGTCCGGAGGTTCCTGGGATGCCGAGCTGGTTTGGCGGATGGATTGATTGACCCAGAGGGTAGGGGGCCACCTCTGCCAAGGTCCGGGGAAGAGTCTCCTTTTCCCCAAGTGAGGCCGAGAGGAGAGGGGCGAGCGCAGCTGGCTGCTCGGCGGAGTCTCCGCAGAAGCGGAGGCCTGCCCACGGGGGCGCACACGCACGCGCGCACGCACTCGCGCCTTCTGGCTCCGTGGAGGGGCGATGCCAGTGTGATGCCCGGCCCGCCGCCGGAGCAGGGAGGCGAAGCTTTTGCGCCCTGCGCGGGGCGCACCAGGGCCGATCCCTACTCCTTGGCACCTTCCAGGCTGCACAAACGCTGTGCGAGGACTTCCGCGGAGCACCCTCTCCGTGTCTTCCCACTTGGCAGCCCGGAGGCCCAGAAGGAAGCTAGGACCCTCGGGGGCTCCACACTCTAATACTGGTGCCAGCCCCTGAACGGAGCTTTTGCCCTCCCTCTCCACCTCTCCACACGGAGCGATCTGGGGCGGCCTCTTGGGTTTGGCTCTAGCAGAGCTCTGCACATCCATTCCGGTTTGGGCGGTCCTAGACATTCAGGCCCTAGGTGGTGAGTTCTGGGCTGCAACCACAACTTCTCAAAATGTTAACAATCAGGGGGACTCTCCCACCCCTATCTTCTACCTCCCAGTGAGGTCCACTGACTGCCTCAAACCCATCCCATTCATGAAAACAAACAACAACAGAATTAGTAACAGAGCTGCAAACGTGGGTAAGGTGGACTCCAAGCCCCGGTGAGAGTCCCCAGGTTTAGCAACCCAGCCCCAGAGGTGACGCAGTGGTTTGGACTGAGGACCGGTAGCAGCCGCCCCTTTCCCTGTCCACACGAGCTGGAACACACCTTTCTTTTTCCTGCCATCAGCTCAACACACAGGCCCCGCCAGGCCCTCCCTCCTGAGCGGTGGAAGAGAAGGGGCTTTCCCCCTCCTCTTGGTGATCCTGGTGGAGTGCGGCTTTGCAGTGTCTGTCTGTGTGTGTGTGATGAACCGGTGGAAAGGGAGGTGCGCCTGAGGGAGACACATGTGTGTTCCTGTGTGTGTGTGTGTGTGTGTGTATCTATGTGTGGGCACGCCATGTGAGCACTGACAAGGGTCTGTTCTGTGAGAATGCATGTGCAAGGGTGAAGGGAAGTTCTCTGGGTTCTGGAAAACCAAAGGGATGGCCTCATTATGTCCACCCCAGCAGCTACAACTGTCCTTGGGGATGGAATGCTGACCTTTGGATTCAAGGGAGCCTGGTTTAGCCAACGTATGATTCAGGTGAGTCCGTTCTAATTAGTATTTTGATTTCACATTTCTGCCTTACTCTGTCCTTCTATTTTAACTGACTACTAGTCAGAAGTGAAAAGGAAGTCCCCTCGGCCTGTTAGTCACTGAGAACCTGTCCCACGTGTCTGTTCCAGTAACACTCTAAACCACACGGGAATAGACAGGGATTTCAGAAATTGTCAAGTACCTGCTTTCAGGCAAGACCATAATCCATAGCACAGAATTCATTCAAATCATTTGACAAATATATTTGAGCACCAGGCACTATTTAAGCCATTGAAGATACAGTAGTGAACAAAACGGATGATAATGACAAAAACAGTATATCTTCTACTCGGATTAACTGAGCTTCTTTAACTTTACTAGCTAGAACGTTTGATGGACCCGTTCTCATGGCAGGACCTCCCTGGTCCACATGGGCAGAAGAATTGTCTTGGGCCACACATAAAGTACGCCAACACTCACTGACGAGCTTTAAAAACAATCTCCTGTTTTAAGGAAGTTTGTGACTTTGTGTTGGACCACATTCAAAGCCGTCCTGGGCCACATGTGGAACAGACCGTGGACAAGCTTGTCCTGCAACTTCACTGCTTTCCTCTGCGTCCTGGCTTTAGCAGGCTGCAAGGTGACAGGCCAATTTGCTGGTGCTCAGAGGAAGCGGGGCTCACCAACCTTTTTCCCCCCAGAAACAGTGCTGGGAGTTCAGGAACCCTTGAACTGTGTCTTCCGTGTCACCCCCTCAGCAGAGGTCCAGCACCCATTCCTGTCCTCTCTGCAATGTCCCGTATTCTCTTTGACTGCCATAATTCCTTAGAGACCTTAAACAGGGGGTTGATTACACATGGAAATGTGAGGACTCCCTGAGGTTGACACTTGCCTTCCTGCCTTGTGAGGAGACAGGGGTTACAAATGTGTGGGTTGGGGATAATATTGAAGACACTCAGGAATATGAGCACCTCTATAGGGGAGTTGTAAACGGGAATTCCTGCAGCCTGAGAGGACACAGGCAGACGTGATGACACCAATGGCTTTGGCAGTAGACTTGGACTAAGGGAGGAAGGCGCACGCTCATATTCCACGCCCCACCTGGCTGTCATGGCTCTTGAGACCTTTGAGATCTGTGAACTTTCATGCTCTCCAATGCCCCATTCTCCCGACATCCAGAGGGCTACAGTTGTGATGGCTGTGCAGTCTCTTACGTGTATTTAATAGTGTTCAGTTTCCATACACCTCACTCCAAACCTCTGAGGTCAGCCTGACAATACAGGTATTATGACCCTGATTTGGGTCAGCGGAGTTTCAGAAATGCTAAGTAGTTGGCCCATATCTGATAAGAGGCAGATTTTGGACTTCAATTAGATCGACTTCTACTTTATGGGTCTTTCTATTAATAACACCCAGGCTAACCTCTTCCTGGAAGTGATGGTATAATTCCAGGCTGTTCATTGTCAAGAGAAGAAAGTATAGGACCCCACGCTGGATCCCAGGCGTAACTGGTTAACTGGGAACATATGGAGGATCCCTAGAAAACACCTGAGACCCGGGCGCTGCCATAGTGCTCTTCATAAGGGAACTTGGAGGTATCCTGCTTCCATTCTCCCTAGTGACACTGTCCTCAAAGACCGACAAAAGGAAATGTATTATAGAAAATCCCCAAGTGCTCATAACTGACTGGAAACCAGTTTCCGAAAATCCCTTTCCAGGCTAGGAGAAACCGTGGCCATATTTTCCTGTTATTAGAGCACCATCTACTGGTCACTTATGAGCACAGCAATGTGAACTCATGTCCCACCCAGGCACCACGTTCCTAAAGGTGACCTAAAGAGGTGACCTCTTGTACCAGCCCCTGCACCCCTGTGAGAGGTGAGCTCTAAGTCCCAAATCTCACCACGATGCAAGCATGCCATCTCACAGTACTTGGAAAGTGCAGCCCCACACACTGCACAAGGTCCGCACACACACACTACACATATCACACACACACACACACACACACACACACACACACACACAAGATGGTACAGCCAAATGCTCTCCATGCTTTTTTGCAAGCAGTTACCTACCAACTATAAACCCAAAAGAATCTGAGGAAGCAAGTGAACATCTTCCCTAAACTAATCGAAGCTTTCCCCCCCCGTAGCCACTCTACTCCGGTAATGTACTGTTCAAAGTGCAAGCAGGAGGGGCGGGGAGGGGACCAGTAGGGGGTCCCTCCAGCCTCCTCTAGGAAAGGAAGGAAACAAGGTGGCTGAATGCCCACAGACCAGGCAGGCCCTGGGAGTTTTTACTGAGATGAACGGATGTGAGGGCAAGGTTGGAGAAGTACTGGGACTATTCCCCACATGCACAAAGCTCTTCCCAGACCTGCGGGGCCTTCGACTATCTTCACGTGCACTTTTAGCCCATAGCTGCAAATCCAGCCACATTCAAAAGGTGCGTGCCCCTCCCACCAGCCTCTCAAAAGGTGCGTGCCCCTCCCACCAGCCTCTCAAAAGGTGCGTGCCCCTCCCACCAGCCCCACCCCTCCCGCTCCTTATACGCTTCCTGTTACACTCCCATAGCTGATGCTACAGCTGTCAGAGGCCCTTTTGTTCTATTTTTTTCCTCTGTCGAGCTTTTCCAAGACACAGAATCTTATGCAAAGCAGTGCTCTAAGGAACATAATGCAGAGATGATTTGGGAGTGGGTTCTAGAGACAAAAGTTGGCAAGAGACCATTTGCAAATCCACAGCTGAGCACAGGCGCATTATGGCAGTGCAGACATCTTGGGATTCCGGCGGCTCCCAAACTACCTATTGCCCTTACTGGGGGGAAGACATGACTTCACACCCTTACGTAATGTCCATCTCTAGAATCAGCACTTCTCAAACTATGCCTGAGAAACCGCGCAGCTCCAACACCCTATCAGCTAACTATAGATCTGCACATTTTGCTTCAAAAGTGTTTTTAAAACTATTCGTTTGTGACAAATCAATATTTCCTGGGTGCCAACCATGGTCATGTTATCTCATTGCATCTTCCCTGCTGGACTGTAAGGCATTTTCCACTATCTGAGGCCCAGAGGGCCAAGGACTGGTCCAAGTGCACAGAGCTAGGAAACAGCAGAGCGAGGTTCCCTGAAAATAGGGTCAGGACTCTTCATGAGATGTGGCCACTATATACATGCTGTCTGTCAGCATAACATTCTCCTTGGATAAAAGTCCAGTCAGAGGCATGAGCTTGGACCTTGGAGAGGAAAAGAATGACTTTGAGACAATCTCTCAGAGGATTAAGTTTCTGAGAATGCATACGACCATCCCGTAGGGCTGTCATGAATATTAAGTTACTACGTGGCACACAGTAAGTGCCACGTGAGTGTTAAGTCCATGTCAGCTGTGACCCTAGGAGCCCACAGCAAAACTGCAAATCTGGCCACTTCCTCTTGCTGAAAGCAGACCTTGGAAGTGCAGCCCAGAGATGGCTTTGGTGCGTGGGGGGGGGGGGGGGGGGGGGGCGGAGGAGCAGAGAAGTGTAAGTACCTGAGACATGGTCAGAAAGACAAATGGGCAAAAACAAAATATATAAATATATATTTAAGACCAGTGTCTGAAGAACCCAAAGACTTTGGTACCTGAAAGAGACCTCTGTCTGTCTACTTAGTCATTAATTGATACGCCTATTTATCAAATACTAAATCCTTTTAATGTGCCTGGCATTGTTCTCAGGGATTCTGAGGCTCAAGGATAAATTAGACCAGTCACAGCCTCTAAAACACTTACAGCTTAAGGGGGTGGGGGTGTCTTATCCATAACAGGCTTTAATCCGAGGCCAAATGTAGTGTGCACATAGGCAGCATGGGGAGAAGAGACAGGGGACTGGCCCGGCTGGGGGCAGTCAGGAAGAGGGAAGACTCAATGGCTGTCTTTGAACAGGAAAGCGCTGGAGGCATCGGGACACAACGTGCGAGCTGAGTGCTTTTGGCCCTGGAGGTAGGCAAGGTGCATGGGACCCAGAAGCCAGTCAGCATTTTTATTTTCCTTCAGTGTACCTGGGATCACAAAGACTCCAGGATGACCACTTCAACCCTTCCATTTCCAAAAGATGAGCCACTTGTCAGCCTGCGCAGAAGTCAAATACACATAATACACGTTAACCCTTATGGGAAGGTCGGTTTGGAGGCTCAGTGTTTAGCCCCAGATGGCAAAGGATCCTGGCCCTGTCATTGCATTGCAGTCCCCACCCCCAGGGGCCAGCCTTGCTTCTGGCCAAGGTGAAGTGGGGCTAGATAGCTCCACAGGGCTGCAGCTCTGACAGCAGTGAACGGGAGAGGGCACTGGCATCTGAGGGTGAGACGACGGATGGAAGCAAGCCCATCCATCCACCCCCTTGGCCTCTTGACTCAGAAAACAAAATGCAGCCCACACATCGCAAAGCTTGCTCAGCCCGGGTTGGCTCTGGCTGATTCATTCATTCAGGAAGCAAAATGAGGCTCTGGCATGTGTCAGGTGCAGGAGCTGAGGAGGCAGGGCCTAGCATGAGAAGGGGCCCGGGCTGCATCCTGAATTGCTGGGCATGATCCACTCCCCACTTTTCACTCTTGAAAACAAAGTCCTAAAAGCAGGAAAAGCAGGTCACAGCTGAGAGGGGCCCAGAGGGGTCCCGAAAGTCCCAGAGAAGAAAACTCCATTCCACCACACCCACCAGTCTTGCCTCAGAAGGGGCTCTCTGGGTTGGAATCGTCAGCAGATTCAGCCACCACCTGTCCATCACCACACCCTTTCTCTCCCACTCTCTCCTACGCTGAGCAGCTGGTGACACCCACCTGGTATAAAATAATCAGAGTGAATAAGGCATTCCCATATGATAGGGACTTGAGGCCAGTTTTGAAATGTGCACCCGGCTAGACCATGCGCCGCTCTGCCCACTTCCACTCCCCAGAACTGAGACCCCCTCCCCGATCGCCCACGATTTTACCTTCCTGTCCCTTGACCTCTGCGGCATTGGTACCACAGACCTCCACTCCTTCACACACCCCCCACACACACCCAGGGTTCTAATCTCCACACCTCCCAGTCTCTCGCTGTCTACTGCCTTCTCTATTCCTCTCACTTCATTCTGGGAGCACTCCATGCGTCTGTCCCCAACCCCTTTATCTTCTCTCTCTGACTTCTCTCCCTCTGGGGTCATTTCCTAACCCACAGTTTCAACGACCACCTCTATGTCCACACCTAGTCTCTAACCCCCACGAGCCCCTGCATTTCCAGACTCAAATGCCAGTTAAGCTCTGGGTAGCCTCCATCATCTCAAACTCAGTTTGTTTAAAAGTGAATTCATTAAAAGTCCTTCTAAGCAAGCTCCCCTTTCTAAAAATTTCAGTTTCTACACCGGTGACATCATTTCCCCTGTCAATACCTAAACTTCAGTAGTTCCTCTCTGCCCCTCAAAATGGCCAAACTCCGTAGCCTCACAATTCAAGACCATCTGAATTCAATCCACCTTGCCAACACCATCTCCCCTTGTACCATAGTGTTAATATGGTGATAGCATGTCATGCCCACTCCGACCTCAAGACTCCCACTTGGAGCACATGACACAGACTGACCCAAGAACACCCTTCCTCTCTTCTGCTTCTCCAGCTCTGAGATATCCTTCAAGGTGTGGTTCAGTTCATGTCTGCCTCCTCCATGAAGCCCTCCAGCACCTCTCCACCTCTGTGATCTCCACTGCCTATAAACACACAGAAACTTCAGTATCATTTATATAGTACCTCGTTTTCTCGCTGTTATTGCTATCGTGACTATAACTTCACCAGTACATTCCTATTACTTTTTGTCAATTATAAATGCCTCATCTCCTCAACTATGGGGTCAGCTTCTCTGGAGCAGAGGAGAGAGCTTCCTCTCCATGGTATTGCACAGAATGCCTGCATTACGTCATTCCCATAGCAGGCCTTTCCTAGCTACACAGTCAATGAAGGAATGAATGGGTCTCCCGCAACTCTTAAGTTTTGGCATCAAGGAGGCAGCTGGTCCCTGCCTTAGGGGTTGCCCTCCCCAAAAAACATTCTGGCTCTGCCTCAGAGCCTTCACTCTGTTTCAGGCATTTTCCACTCTTTCTTCTGGGTTAATGTTATCTGCGCCCCAACCCCCCCCCCCACACACACACACACACGTGCACACACTTCTGAGAAAGGATGCTCACCTCTCCTGTAGGAGATCACATGATCTTAACTCAGAGGAGACTTTTCCAGCACAGTCACAGCCGCACCCTCATTTATCAATCATTAAAATTACAGGGTTCGTGGTTCATTCTCTTATGAGGAGTCTCCCCCACTGTGGTCGACATAAGATTCGGGGAATCCGTTATTAAAAAGAGACATTCAGACCCACACATAAAGCATACTTGCAGATCCCTCTCCACAGAAAACGGGACATAGAAAAATAAAATTCTGCTTCAAACAAAATCAACTGCACTCTTAATTGGTTTTATTTCTTCTCTCTACAAAAAAAAGCAAACATCATCTTCTTACCTCTTTCCCTTTGGAGAAATTACAGGTGAAAGAAACACAGACTTATGCCTAAATGCAGAGACACACACTAGATTCAGATCTGATCTCAAGTTCTGTCAACCAGTGTACACACATGTGCAGGTAATCTTCCTATATCAACAACTCCCAAATAGGCTTAATATAGTATATTCAAATGCAAAGAATTCCAAGCTCTTTTGAAGATTTCTAAATCTTCCTAATGTGCCATTTAAAAATGGGAACAGTGGAAATGTAATTCTCAACCAAAAGAGAGAATGTCTGAAATACTCCTCTCCAAGGCCCTTAACAAGCCAGCTGCTTAAACACACACACAGAGACACACTCACCATATAGCCCTTTCCCTTATACACTTGTTCTTTTAGTTTGGAGTTGTTTTTTTAACATAATAACTCCATCATTTAGTCACATTCTTCACAACTATTCTGCCAGATGTAAAGTGGTGAGGTATTAATATTATAACCCAGAGCTTCCTGTTATGCTATTTTCCCTTTGTTAAAATAATTGGGACTATACAAACAAAAAGAAAAACAATTACAAAGAGAAGTACACGCAATTGGGTTAACAATATTAATTGTAATAGGTACTAAATACTTATTATATGAAAGGCACTGCACTCAGCCCATTACCTTCCTTATTTCTCAGAATAATCCTATGTGGTAGGTACTATGAGAATCTCCATGCCGCCTGTAAGAAAACCAAGACTGAGAGAGACAAACGAATTTCCCATCAGGGCTGATAGGCAGTGAGTGACATAGCAGAAATCAACCGTAAGTCTATTTGACTGTAAATCCCCCATTCTCTTCACCACCACCCTGAATCCTGACTAGAGGTTCGGGCTAGTCACTTTAGTTCATGATGAGCCTACAATTCCAATAGGCAAGACCATGTCCTGACACTGCAGCAGGTGCCGAAGGGCCTCAGAACAGACAAGTCATTAGCACGTGAGACAAGACACAAGGCTTGTACCCCAGTCCTGACTGGGTTCGTCACCCCACGTGCAAAAATGACAACAGTAATGCCTGCCCTCTGAATCTCGGGAGACTACCACCAGAGCAGCTGTGACAATCTATTCCCAAGTGCATGTCTTTCAACACATGCTGGTGTTAGAAGTCTCACCCAGAGCCCCGCTGGGAAGAACTGGGCCTCCTCCAAGCACTTCAAAAGTTCTCAAAGCCCAAAGGGCACATTGTTGCCCACAATTTACTCAAATGAACATGGTTTTGCACACCATTTACTTGTTTTTCAGTGAAGAGCCAGATCCACCCCAAATGCCCCCACCCCACCCTGAGCTTCCTGGTGGGTCAGTCCCAGGTAGCTAATGTGCAAAGGCTATCAGCCAAACTGTGGAGGGGTCAGTAAGGGAGGGCAGGGAGGGAGCAGAAGTGATGGTCAGCAGCTGAAAAGGAGAGTCCACAGCACTGCAAACTCAGATACTACCCAGGGCTCCGTGTTCAGCAAAGCCCAGGGTATTCCTACTATAACGGGACTATCGGTCCTGATCATTCGATCTGGCCTTAACTTTTATTCATGAATACTTCTGCTGCCAACGCGTGCCACTCAGGGATTCAGCAAATTTCAATCCTCCTGCCTCTCAACTTGTTGTTTTCCTGCCTGCGCTCCAGCAGGTAAGACGCCCACAGGTTCACAGCGCTCCGGGCTGTAGAATTCACAGGAGTCTATAATGTTCAGGTTATTTTTAAACTTTCAGACCACTTTCCCTCCCCACGAACAGCAGGCCTGCCATTTAGAACAGTGTTTAACCCACACCCCACCTGCTTTGAAACTTTTGCTTTTTGTGTTAAAAGAAAAGAAGCTATCCTTCAAGTTCATGAGTGTGTGCGTGTGCTCACACCCGTGTCTAACGGCTGAAGACAGCCACCACTCACTGGGGTGAAAGGCTCAGCCTCCAAAATGATGTTGAGACTATATGTGTGAAAGTGCTTTGTAGACTCAGAGTGTCACACCATGTAGGAGGCAGCATTGTTCTATTTGCAAGGACAGACACCAGGCATTATAGGTGATGTCAAAAGACAGCATTCTATTTCCAAAAGAGAATTACACCAGAACAATCGAAGCATGCAAGGCCCTTCATTTGCCCAGAGAGCCAGACAGGAGCTGGCTAAGGGGTGTTAGGTTATAATTTTCTTCAAATTAGTTTTTTTTCTAAGTGGAAAACACTGGGGTAAAGGGAAAGAAATTCTGAAAACAATTCAACAGAAAGACGGAAGCATAAGAAAAAGTTTCCAAGCAGAAACAATAACTAACAAGTGTGGTAGAGCTAGACTTGGAAGCTGATACTGGAAGTTACCACTGCCCCTCACTGCAAGAGATAAGCTGGAGAAGCCAGGGGGCCCTGAACCCCAAGGCTGGACAAGGACGGTTCCAAAGGCCCGTCGTGGAAAAGTTCAGGGACACTCAGGAGGCACGCAGTGGGCACAGAGCCTCCGCCACAGCTGACAGTGAAGAGATGAAGACCGTTGACCTGGAGACTGTAGGTTTTGCAGGAGCTGCAAATCCCCACATAGCCACTCGACCATCTAGGCTGCGGAAAGCAGGATGGCAAAGACAATATCAACCGCACGGTCCCCAGTGTCCTTCCTTCGGGAACCTACTGCAAAACAAACCGAACAGCAAAGCTTTTCATCACAACTCCTAACACACTTAAGGAATAACTCACTGGAGAACCTCCAGCTCTCCCTCCCCCTCCCCCTCTCCCTTCCCCTCTGTCTCCCCCTCTCCCTCCCCCTCTCCCTCAGGCTGAGGCACCAAGAAGTGATCAAATGATCAGGTGGTTCAACACTTCCAGCTAAACACATTCCAAGGGATTTTTTAACCAGTGTCTGTTCCCCTGGAGGCTACGAGGGTGTGTACGCATTCTGCTGCATCGGGGACTCAGCAGGGCTTGTCTTTGCTGCCTCCCCCCTCCCCCCTCAGGAGCATTTTCAGTCCCCTGTTCTCCTCCTACCCCAGAACTGCCCCTTCCTCCCCCTCACCTTTTCTTTCTTCATCTCCTGAGCAGATGTGTTCCCCAGAGCCTGTTGCCTGCCTTCTACTGTGTGCGCACACTTGCTTGGTGAGCGCATCCATGTGGATGACTTCAGCTACAGCTACTGTCTAGAAGGGCCAAGCCTTGACCTTTGGCCCTGTTCTTTCTGCAGTCTGACACCACATCCACTACTGAGTTCCACCATCTGGATAACCTGAAAGCGCTGTGACCCAATCAAGGGGTTTAAAAACAAACTCGGATCTTTTCCTCCAAACCAGCTCCTACCCAGGTCTCTAACCCTATTTGCAGCATCCAGAGATCCTCCTAACTCAGGTGCAAAACTTCAGGTGCATCTTTGGTTCTTCCTCCTGCCCACCTTCTACTCTAACCACTGCCCAAGTCCTGCCCCTTTTTTTCTCCTTTACTCCGCTTTCACAGTCTTTTTTTCTTTCCCATTTGGACCACCATCTCCCGAGTTCAGAACTTCATACCTCCTCCTCAGATGATGAGAAGAGCGTTGTAACCCATCATCCTCTTGTAGGTTCTATCACAATTCATTACACAGTCCAACTGTGAGCTGGTCCCCACACTCCGTGCAATACAAATCAAGAGCTTGTTCAATGTTGTATGGGTACAGTGTCTGGCAAAAAGTCACTAAGTGAATATATTTATTGAATGACTAACTGAGTTTTTTAGTGCCTACCAAATATACCTATAGAATCATGAGCTGTTACCATCATAGGGTTGAAAGCAAACTTAAATGTCATCCAATCTAAGTCCTTATTTTCAGGACCAGGGCTGAACAAAATGCCTGCCCCTCCCCCACCACCCACTCCAGCTATGCTCCCAGCAATACCTCCTACTACCCAGCAGCACTCACTGCCTGCTCCAACGGCGCGGGACGACTCACCACTCCACCAAGGCGCCTGCAAACACCCCCCTTGCACCTCACGTCTCATTTCTTCTCCCTTCCCTCCCCGTTTCCATAGCCACCTGTCAAAAGCCTAGACTTGAAAGCCTGGTTCATGTGATACCTGCCTATGAAGCATTTTGTGACCATACAACAAATACAATCGCTCTATCCTCTGAGAAACTCTGGCACTCTGTCCCCCTGCCTCAGATACTATGATGTATGGATGGATCTTCTCTCCCTGGTTATACTGCAAGGGGCTTGACTTCGCTATGCTTTCACCCTCCATCACAACTCATGTTCTCCCTATGCATTGTGGGGGCACTGAACACAGGTTTATAGAACGAGTGGATTCATGCATGAATAAATGAATGGCAACTATATGCAAGGCCAAGTGGGCACAAACTCGGTATGGGCTGATTCGGATCCATGCCATGTTGGGAAGGTCGTATGGGAAGAGGTAGAAGTGATAAACCTGTTCGGGAGACCCTTCAGCTCAAGCAGGATGGTCCTCAACTGTCACCTCCCAGGCACAAGTGTAACTTGCAGACATAACATGACAAGATGAATGACCCAGTGTGCGAAGACAAACACAGTGGTCCCTGTGAACCCTCAAAGCACACAGCATTTTAGACACAATTTTGTTTCTTGGGAGAAACAGGGTCAGAAAAGTTTTTAATTCATTTCATTTACTTCATGTTTCTATGGATGTGAAGTGGGTTGAAGTAGTCTGTGTTCAATAGATGGGTGGTTGGAGTACAGAGCGTTCCTAATCTAGGTGCACACACACCAACCTCCTCTTCCAACCCCTCCATTTCATAGATGACAAAAGGCATACAGAGCAGGGTTTCTCAACCTCAGCACTATTGACATTTTTGAGTCAAATATTTCTTTGCCATGGTGGGCTCTCCTGTGCTTTGTAGGATGTTTAGCAGCATTTCTGGCCTCCGAACACTACATGCCAGACGTATCCGCCAGCAGTGACCATCAAAAATGTCCCTTCAGGGAAAAACTATGGAGACCAACAAGTACAGTCATTAACTGAGATGCTCAAGGTCACACAGCACAGGGGCAGTGACTCCTGTGCTGGAATACTCTTGCCACGCGGGGCACTGCCTTTTCACTCTTCTCCCTACCTGGTCAGCCACAGCCTTCGGGGCGACAGTGAACTCATAGCCTCATCTCTGATTTCCCAGCAGCTTCACAGCCCTACATGGGGTGCCGCACCTCAATATAGAAGAGCGTATTCTTAGCAGAGACTGAAGGGAGAACGCAGTCCAACGCCATCGATGAAGACTCAGCAACTGCGTTTCAGATGAAAGCATTTCTCTGGAGACTAACAACTGTGGCCACAAGGTCCCATGGAAAACAGGTTTTCCCCTCATGTTGGCTTTGTCTCCAGTGAAAATGTCCCCACTCGTGTTTTCATCTCAATCCTTTACACCCTCACCCCCTGCTGCATCTTTTATTTGCTTTTCCATCTAACTTTTAAAGCTAGAGTAGAGCATGAGTTCTTCAAGCTCTCCTTCCACCAACACCCTCCGTGGAACCCCCACCCACCCCCCACCCGGCTTCTGGAGTTCATCGTTACTAGAACTTGAGAATCATCTCCCTGCTTCCTGATTGTCATCTTTCACTTTCTAAAAAAGACTCAATCGGGAAGCCGGGATGGCTCAGTGGGTTGAGCGCTCACTTTGCAGCCCCTGGGGACCGAGGATCGAATTCTGGCCCTGGCCCATGCAGACCCATATGCTGAACTGGGAAGTGCCCCCAGTTCAGCTCTCACCAGGGTGAGACCCCGGCTCAGTTCCTGCCCTGTGCAGCCCTGTGCCCACCTGTGGAATGAAACTATGTGAAAAAACCAATAATGTGCAACTATGGAGACTGTTCTGCCCCCTCCCCCGCCCCCCCGCTCTGTCTCTGCCTCTGTATCTGTCTCTCTCTCTCTCTCTCTCTGTCAAAAATAATAAAAATAAATCATTAAAAAAGACTCAATCACTTCAGGCAGATAGTTTTAGGAGCTGCTGGTAGAGACTTACCAATGATCACTTCTCAAAGTGAATTGCCATTAGCTACTCACTCCTATACCCTCTGCAGGGGCAGAAAGTAAGTGCCCATTAATGCACTAGGGTTTCTTCCCCCCTTTCCTTCCTCAAAACTTTCCCTATGCTCATCCCAGTAGTCTGACTAAACTCTCCACTAGGAACATCACCCTTATAAGTCTTAGGGGGCTCTGTGTATCCCCCAGGAAATAGTTTATGCTTTCTTATTTTAGAATAGTCTCTTTCTGAAAGCTATTCAAGGATCTGGTACTAGCAAGATGACAAAATAAGAAAAACCTCTCAGTACAAATTTCTAGAAAACTAGATAAAGTACAGGAATATATTTTCAAATATATTTTTAAACATGTGTTGCTGAACTGGCAAAATATAAAAAGAAATTCCCAGGAGGAAATGAAAAGCATAGGGCTAAGCATGAACCAAAGCTGCAGCTGTCCCATGGGCTGTGATTAGGCCCGATAGCCTAGAGACTTTAGTGGACGGGTTTTAAAGCCCATTCAAGAGCAAGAGATAAAGTCTTAAAAGCATGTGTGAACGGAAGCTGACACTCAATCTGCACTAAGCTGGGACACCTAAAGGACAACACTCTCAGTTAAATGTGAGCTTTGGAAAAATCAATTCTATAGCAGAAGGAGTGAGGAAGTATTCTCGGAGTGAACGAGAAAAGCCAAACCCTGAAACATCAAAACTCAAGAGTGTATGTGACCTCAGGATACCAGGAGAGCTCAGCAGTTGAGCAGTTGCCTTGCAATCGTGAGGTCCAGGGTTCGAGTCCTGGCCCTGACCTATGCAAACCTCATATGCTGACCTGTGGTGTACCTGGTAACTGCTGAGATGGCTCAGCGGCGAAGGTCCTCACCTCCCATGTGTGAGGCTCCCCTGGTTTGGTTCCCACCTTGCATGACTACACATCCACCTATGTAGAATGAAACCATGTCACAACTAATGATGTAAAACTATGGAAACTGCTCTGGGCCCTCCCCACTTCTCTCTCTCTCTCTCTCTCTCTCTCTCTCTCTCTCTCTCTCTCTCTCTCTCTCACACACACACACACACACTTCTGTCAATAAAATAAATCCTTAAGGAAATAGAGTGTATGTGACATAGATTTATGAGCTGTATTAACACTACATATTCAAGAAAGTTCAAGAACTCTTAAGCACTCCTCCCACCCCCACCCCCAAAAAAAGTAAAAACTAGTCTTAGTAACTTACCTGGGTTAAGAAAGAGAACCACACAAAACCACTCTATGAAGCTACTCTCACAAACTAGACCACACTGTATTTCCACAGAAAAAAATAAGCATCACTAGACATGTGCAACCCAAACTTTGTGATCACCTAAGGAAACAATCCACTATAAGGAAAAGTTACCTGATAAGATAAACAGAAAAGAACATTAGAGCTTGACATAATAGGAAAAGTATATAAGAAAAGAAAATAATAGGACACAATAAAAAAAAATTTTTAATGGCAAATATAATTTATTATAATGAAAAAATGTAACCATTAAAATAAAAGGCAATGGATGAATTAACTATTAGGTTAGACACAACTAAGGAAGGTATTAGTGAACAGGTAGACACATCAGAGCAAGCTTTCCAGCATACAGTACAAAGAGATAGAGAGATGAAATATATGATTAAAGTTAAGAGAGAAAGAGGACAGAATAAGAAGTTCCAAAATATATCTAATGGGCATTCTAGAAAGAAAAAATGGAGAGATATAGTATTTAAAGAGCTAAAGGAATAAATTTTCCAAAATTAATGAAAGACATAAATCCTCAGAATCCATAACTTCTATGAGTTCAAAGCAACATAAACAAAAATAAATCCACCTGTACACATTCTAATGAAATATTAACAAATCTAAAATCATGAAGAGAACATCTGAAAAGCATCCTGAGAGAAAAGACAGATTACCTATAAGAAACAACAATTAGATTATCACTTATAAGAACAGAGAGCAGAAAATAATAAAATAATATCTTCAAGTGTTAAAAATACTCAGCTAAATGATTATTCAAAATTGAGGTTGAAATAAAGGCTTTCTCAGAAAAATAAAGATTTTACCACTGAAGTACAGGGGAAATAAGTAATATACAATATTCCTCAAGAAAGAAATTTAAATGGAAGAATAACATATAAGAAAATGGCAGAATGAGACAGATAATGGGAAACATAGGGACAAATCTAAAAAAAGATAGATCTGTGTGCATGCGCAAATGTGTGCATACACAAACACACACATGCACAATGGAGCTATATCACTAGACAACAGTGCCATATCAGCTGGAAAGAGTGTTGTTAGAGTTAAGATGTTGTCCAGAAGGCGTATAGACTTGAAGTCAAACCACATCTTTGAATTGAGGCATGTGACTAGGACACTCACTAAAACTACTGCTATTCAATATTATACTTGAGGTACTAGTCAATGTAATAAGCAAAGAAAAAGAAAGAAAAGGCATATACATGGATTATGAAGGGAAAAACAAGTTGTCACTATTCATAGTTGATACTGTCTACATATAAAATATGAGAGAACTTACAAAAAATAAAAACCATTCAAAGTAATGAGAGAGTTCTACAAGGATGGTGGGAATGAAATCAGTACACAAAAATCCAAGTGCTGATACAACTACAAAAAATAACCAGAAAATACAATGATTAAAAAAAAAGTGTTATGCTGGGGATGCCAGGATGGCTCAGTGGGTTGAATGTTCATCTTACAGCCCCAGGATGCAAGGATTGAGTCCTAGCCCCAGTCCATGTGGATCCATGTGCTGAACTGGGTGCGCCCCCAGTTCACTTCTCACCGGGATGAGCTTCCTGTGTCAGAGGCCATGGTTCAGCTCCCGCCCTGGGAGTGCCTCCCATTTAGGAGGTCCTCAGCCAGTTCCTGCCCTGTGCAGCCCCATGCCTACCTGTAGAATGAAACTATGTAGAAAACTAATGACGTGCAACTATGGAGACTGCTCTGGGCCCTCCCCCTTCTCTCTGTCTCTGTCTGTCTCTCTCTTTATCTGTTAAAAAAATATGTGTGTGTGTGTGTGTGTGTGTGTGTATAAATCTTTTTTTAAAAGTGTTATGCAATAGCATTAAAGTATAAGGCACCTAAAAACAAATCTAATAAATGTGCAATAAAAGATGCGGAGAAAAAATTTAAACTCTCTTAAGGAACTTTAAGGAAGATCTAAGCATAGGAAGAAATATGTAATGTTCAGATATGGAAAAACTAAATAGCTTAAAGATGCAACCCCCCCAAAAAAAAAATCTATAAATTCAGTTCTAATCAAAATCTCACTTTTTAATAAACTATAACAAGCTTATCTTAAATGTCATATGGATGATTAAATGGCCAATACCTAAGACAATTGGGCAGGGGTATGGAGAGAATTTACCCCAACATATCAAACTACAATGCTATAAATACTAAATTAGTGAGACAGGGTTGGAGGGGATATACTATAGGACTAATGGAATAAAATAAGGTGCCCAGAAACAGTGGGAACAAATCAACTAGTCATTAAATGGTGCTAGGAAAAAGAACTAAAAATTAGAGCCTACCTCACATGAAACACAAAAAATTAATTCCAGATGTATCAAAAGAGCCAAATGTTATAAGCAAAACTGTAAAAGTTTTAGGTTAAAACAGTTCAAATGACTTTTTTTTGTCTTGGCATAAAGAAGAAATTTTAAAACATGAACAAAAATCATGAAGAAAAGAGCAGATAAATTTTACCACACTAATAACTCTGTTTGACAAAAAACACCATAGACAAAGTGAAAAAGATAAGCCATGTGAGAGAGAAGATATTTACAACCCACAAATCGTGTCCAGAACATATATAAGAACTCTCACAAATCATAAGAGAAAATACAAACTACCTAAAAAACCTACAGGGAAAGGATATGAACCTACAATTCACATAAGGAGAAATCCAAATGGTCATTAAACATACGTTAAATGCTCAATTTCCGTAGTAATCAGGGAAAATGCAGCTAATACAATAACGAAATTTCATTTCACAGCCACCAGACCGTCAAACTTTAATAATTCTGGTCGCTTCAGGTGTCGTGGAAGATGCACAGAAATGGGAACGTGTGTGTGGCAGGTGCTGATGGCCCAGTCACTAGGGACAGTGACGCGATGATACCTATCAAAGCTGGAAGTGTGCACTCCGAAACTCAGCAATCCCACTTTTAGATATCTCCATAGAAAAACTCTCACGCATGTGCCCAAGAACACATGGACGACGATGACCATTTTAGCATCACTTATAATAGCAAAAGAATTGAAGCAACCTGGCTCCCCTCAAAAGGGGAGTAGATTAACAACCTGCAATGCAGTCATACAATGTCATTCTAGGCAAAAAGAAATAACAAACTAAGTGTGCACGTAATAACATTGGTAAGGCTTAAAACTACATGTTCACTCTGCTGCAAAAGGACACATTGCATATATTACTTACCTATATAAACTTGAGAACTCAAAAAAAATTCACCGACATACTTTATTATTACATACGTGTGCAGTAAAATTACAAAAATGCACATGGTAATGAAATACCAATTTCAGAGGGCTGGTGACTTCTGGTCGAAGGATAAGGGGTGGGCATATACAAATGCATCTGTAGCATTTCATTTCTTTAAAATAAGAGAGAGATGAAGCAAATATGGCAAATATTATGACCCATTTCATCTTAGTGGTGGGTATATGGATGTTTCTTTATTGTTTTCTATACTTAATGTTTGAAGTATATCATAACTCAAATAAATGTTTTGCCAGCAGATAGTCTTCCTAATTGAATGCACAGCATTGGCAAAGGCGTGGGCAATCTCATCCACAGCTGGCAGCGTGTAACTAATACAAACTCTCCTGTGGGAGACGGGGCAACACTTCTCAAGAGTCGTAACTACTTGCATAGCCTGTGCTCCAGTAATTCTGGTTCTAAGAATTTGTCCTTATGAGATCATCAAACTTGCACACAAAGATGCATTTATAAAATTTCCATTGAATTGTCCATTATAATACTAAAGAGTACAATCCAAATAAACAGAAAGGAATGGATTAACATATTATCATATAGTCAAATAATAAATTATTTTATAATTATTAAAAATCATATGCTAAAATAACTCACATGGTAAAATAATATTTAATGACATGGGAAATTGCTCACAATGTGATGTTATTCAGTAAAGCAGGTTACAAAAACAATATGCACACACTATAATCCCCACTTGGTATCATAAAGTGTATGTGGGTATACATATGTGAGTATATACTCATACATATGTATGGCGGCGGGAGAAACCCTAGAAGGAATACTCATCCAAAGTTAATGATGAATTGTACATGATGGGGTTGAGGATAACTTAAATTTTCTTCTGTGTGCTTTCCCATATTTTCTAAAATAGACATAAAATACTTTTGTAATTTCAAAAACACCCACATTACTATATCGAAGATGAGTCTAAAGTTCATGGGTGTTGTTCTCATCAGCCACCATTAGTGATTGATGATTTATTCTGCAAAAAGCCAGCAGTATTTTTAGTTAAGCAAGTGAAGAAGGCAGCATCAAAGGGGAAAATGCCTTAGAGTTTGACTGCAAAGTGGGAAGAGCTACAACTGTTAGAAGTATTAGAATCTTCCACCTATAAAAAGGATTGAACAACACTTGTTTCAAACTATCTCACAAGGCCACCATCATAGAAATTCATCGATGCTGCTTGGAGCCTCTCACACACACACAAAAAAAGCTAGATTCCAGCCTCCTGAATATCTCCAGACATGTTTGATAAGGATCATCACTTCCTTTAATGGCATGAACTCCGAATCTCCAGACTAGTTGTTCCCTGTGCTACGAATGCTCTTCCCTCATCTTCCCGTAGTGGTTACTTCCCAAGCTCCGACCTCAGCTTACACGCTCCCTTGTCGAAGGTCTTCCTGCACTCCCACCCAGTGCCCGCTATGACATTACCGTATGCTAATCTTCCACTTTGTACTAGATGTATTTTCTTGTTCGTTTGTCATTGATCTGTCTCTGAAGAATGGAAACTACTTGAGAGCAGAGACTGTCAATCTTGTTCTCCATAGTTGGAACTTGTAGTTGTAGTAGGCACTGAATAAACTATTTCTTGAATCGGTGGGTGGGTGGGTGGGTGGATGGGTGGATGGATGGATGGATATATGGGTGGATGGATGGATGGATGGATGGACGGATAGATGGGTGGATGGATGAGTAAATAAATGATTTAAAATAGATCTTGTGAAAAATAGCCATTAAGTATGATAGAAAACCGAAGTCAAAGGTTCACCAAAAATACAGGACCCTCCAAAGTACAGTCTGGCATCCATAAGAAAAGTTTTGTACTTACTTGTGGGCTTAGACATTCCCAGCTAGGGGCTGCTTAGCTCACAGATGTCAAGGGCCTTCAGCACATCAGTGTACGCATGTTTCTTAGAAGCAGCTTTTCACAGGCTAAATCCTCTCCACTGCCTCCTTTTCTCTTCCTAGTTGTGGATAGACCAGTAGGCCCAGCCTGCTCCCTTCTGGTTCTTCCCCCAAACAATCATGCCATCAGCTCTTCTGGAGCTCTACCTTGAAAGAGGCAGTCCATGCCTTGCCACACTGTTTCTAAAGTGGCCAAAAAGAAAAATATCACTACTGTGTCCACTCCAGCTTTTGCTTTTTGGTGGGCATAGGTTGGAGGAATCACAAGGAGGTGGGGACAGGAGGGGTCACAGAGAGGCTTGTAGTATAAGGAGTTTCAGCAATGTCACCCAGAGTCACCTGTGTCTTCTGCCTCCATGCCTTCCCTGAGAGACACTCCCAGGCAGCTGGAGACCCCTAGCCAGCTACCACGGCAAAGAGAGGACAAACTGGGGCAAGAGAACTTCATGACACACAACTTAATAGAGCAGTTTGAAGACTAGAAACAGGTTTTCTGGTAAATGGCTGGAAAGGCAGGAAAAGGCAACCGCACGAATAGAGAAGAGGCACCTGGCGCACTGTGAGGAGCTAGCACACAGACACAGATGGCCTGCACCACGTCCAGAACCTATGTGGGGTCACATCCCACCCACGCCCACCCCAAGGCTCCTCTTTTCACCCCTCCTCCACCTCCCTGCATGTCCCTTCCTCCAGCATCCCTGGAAAACCTTCTTTCCCAGGGCAGGAACGTGTCAAGGTCTTAGAATGTCACCAGTTATTCATCTGTCATTCACATACCATGTTGAGCTGAGATTTCTCCTATTCCTGGCCTCAGACATTTGTTCAACTTACTATACATGTTCGACTCCTGATAGGTGAGCAGGTAAGTACGCAGGCTGAGTCAGCACTAGGCAGTGAGCTTGAGGGAAACGTGCCCTTTAGATACATATTCCCGGGGGTAGGGAGCAGTCATGTACTTAGTCACATGAAATCTACTCAGCCTTCCCTCAGAGGCTGCCTGGCCAGCACCACGTGACATCAGTTCCCATAATGCCTCACACTCTGTCATCCATGCCCTCTGGTCCCCAACTCTAGAGCCACTCCAACTGTAAGGAACAGTGTCCCTTGGCTGGCAGCTACTCCCCTTCCCAAGCTGCTCGGTGGCTGGCTCGACCTCTAGGACATCTCCAAAAGCCATTTACCCACCAAACTCATCTTCCTTCCTCGCCTTTTGGTCAACCACCTAACGTAAGACTCCCTGAGTCTTCCCAGTGATCTCTGGATTCTCAGCCAGGCAGTCTTAAAGATTACAATTATAATTTTTCCTCTTTTCAACCCTCTAGGGAAAGTCAGGTGGAGGAGGCAGGGAGGAAAAACGTCTTCTCCACCCCCAGCTGTCACAGCCCACGGCCCACAGTGAATGCGGCAGGTAAATATTAGCTCCCGTTGGAGTTGAAGAATACCAGAGAGAGTGAGAAAGAGGGAGAGGGAGAGGGAGAGGGCGAATATGAAGTTCTGCTGCTAGCACCTTCCTGGCAGCGTGGGAAGCTGGTTAAATCAGCCAAACACGGGCTCTCCAATCCAGGCACATAAAAAGCTCCAGTAGGGCCACAGCTTTTAGTAGCCCACGAAAAAGGCCTACGGAATGACGGCCCTCCCTGGGCTCCTACCTCTCGGTACCTGAGGGCTGCTCAGTTCCTAGAAGCAAGGTCCTCTTTTCCCTGGGGAGGAGGAAGCAGGGAAAGGTGAGAAGACACCAAACAAAGGAGGTTTGAGCCAAGGGAAGACATCAGACACACAGAGGCTCCCAGAACACAACCCTCAGGCTGCTTACCTGGAACAAAACCAGATTTCTAGTCTACAGAGCATGGGTCCTTGCCAAGACCCGCGTGTATGACCTCTAGCTTAGTGGTTTCTCTCATCTCATCCTCCACGGGCTCTGCAGCTCCTGCCCGTCTGCTCCAGCCCCCCTGCACTGACTTCTGGCCTTCACGGGGGGCTGCACTGTCTTCCGTTTCCTCCTGGCCCATGCTCACTTGGATCTGAGGAAATGATGTGTGTTCTCTCTCCAGAAGTTCACGACTCCTTCATGGACCTGATCCTTCCACTTCAGCCTCCCTTCCCATCCTTGGGCTCAACAAATCTGAAAACAAATTCTTTCCCTCCTCCAAACAGTCCCTCTTCCCATCTTCGTCAGTGGTACCCACCCTAGCCCCAGATACGCAGGCCTGGGCCACTGGCTGCGCCCTCTCCACCAGCCATAATGAGCCTTCTCCCATTATGGTGGTCTGTCCCGCGCTGCACCCTGTACACAGCATGGCTCACTGCGCCTTCCTCAGGAGCTGAGGCGAACACAGTGTGAGTGTGCCCTCAAAGGCATGGCCTAGGGTGTGCACCGCAGGCCAAGGCCAGAATGAGCAAGGTCAGCCTAACCCAACACTGACGCCACACTGTGGTCAAGGATGGAGGAGACAAGAGGCAGGAACTGGAAACTGGCACGTGAGAGGGAAGGCTGGGACCGGCATTCAAGGTCACTGGGCCACTGATTCAGGACAAGTGACGGCTAATTCAAGGAAATCGGTGATCTGTTTGTATTGTGGCAGCAGCTAGGTGAATTTTTATGGGCACAGCAGGGAAATAGACAAAGCTTTCAAATTTCTCTCCCTATTCCCCTAAGGAACCCCCTCAATCTTACTCCCCAAGCGCTTCTCACATTACTCCCGCAGGAAGGCTCCCCACACTTGCCCACTTTATCAAATCCTTCTGCTGTCCCAACCCCTCCTCAGTGTTTGTCCTTGTCCTGGGAGCGTTCCCTGAACACTCACTTGCCCCAGACATTCTCGCACACCTGCGGTTTCCTAGCTTTGGGATTTCAAGGATGAGCAAAATTTCAAATGGAACCAATATAATGTGGCCAATGTTTTTGTTTTTCTAAGCATGGACTTTCAAAAGCAACCACCACTATTTCTACCCCGTCATTTTATAAAAGAAAGAGCACTTTAGCACTAAAATGTTGAAAAGATATAATCTCAGAAAACCGCATAAAACATATAAATTCAGCCTTACACAGTAATTACTACGTGCCTTGTTTTTCTCAATTCACAGCGAACTGATGAAAACATTGTTATCAACAGGCACCAACCCATAAATTAGCATTGGGAGGCCATTTGACACTTAATCATATAGTGTCTTGCATTTCTGTTTAGTTTTATTTTCTCTCATATTGTTTATCCAACTTTGCAACTGTACACGCTAGATAGTAAGACATTTTTTAGGTCAAGTTCTGTCATATATTTCTTTATATCCCCCAGAGTACTCAAAGCCCTGTACACACGGAATAAGTACCCAGTGAACGAATGTCAGGGAAATATTCAAGGAACCAAAGGTAAGGAGGGAGCTAAGCAACAAAAAGAGGGCAGCACATTTCCACTACCATTTTATGCTATTAATCTTTGAATGACACTGATGAAAACTGATTGGACTATGACAAATCTAATTGTGTGGTCCATCCAGAAAATGTGGTAGTCCAGCCAAAGGGATTATTAGTTCATGATGCATGAACTAATTCTTTCGAACACTGGAGCTGTCACCAATTTTTGGAACAACTGTGGAAAGGCATAGCATTGTGTTGGGAGTCAAGACAGGGCTACATTCCCTGCTTTGCCTTTGGGAGGTCCTTCCACCTCTTCGAGGCCTCAGCAGCCTCTCCTGTTAACCCTTTTAGTGCGACGGGCCGATATATCGGCTTTTGCATGTCAGGTGAAAAGTGCAGCGGGCCAATATATCGGTTCATACGTAGACCATAGTTAAAAGCATTATAACTTATTATATTTTTTCTTGTATGATGTATGACTGAAATAATTACATTCCTTTTTCAGACCATGTAAAAGAATAGTATTATTATTAACTAATTTAATTTATATAAAACTAAAAAAAAACGCATATGGATACCTAAAACAATAACGTTTTTTTCGCTAAGGTGATACATTTTATTAAATTTCCCTTCGCATTTTTCTCTGGTACCGCTGGCAGAAGGCTGAACACTAAGAGGGTTAAATACCCTTACTTTAGATTGTATTGGAAAAGCCCTTCTAGCTCAGAAGGTTGTGAGTTTGGTTCACCCCTACTTGATCAGTGTAGAAACAGGAAACCTACAGAGAAAGTTAAGAGGCGTGTCCAAAGGTCCCTGAGAGGCTCCGCGGAGGGGCCTGGCCTCTGGGCCTGCATTCCACCGTACAGCGTGGCAGTCCTGCGCACGGTGAGGGTGAAGTGTAACGTCTGTGCTTGGCCACCACAGCTTATGATTGTGGACTCCACCACGAGGCCTTTGTAGAAGGACTAAGCGACTATTTATTGAGTGCCTACTATAAGCCGATCTCTTGCCCAAAGCCACCTCCCATCTTCTCAACAACCCAGCAAGGTAGGCATTACTTCCCTTTACACTGTAAGGAAACTGAGGCAACAGAAGATAAGCAACCAACATAGCAAATGGAAAGAAGGTTGGAGACTTGAACCCGAGTATCTGATTCCAGAGCTGGTGTGCTTCCACTGGTGGACCTGAAGGGTGACTGATCCAGGGGATGAAAACAGATCTGCCTGGAGCTGTCCAGGGGCTAAGAGAGCAGGAGCTACTGGTGATCACATAGATTTTCAAAAACACACGATTGAAATATCTTGAATTTGTCCCAGGAAGAGACAAACGAGTCCAGAACTCTACCATCAGCCACAACAGCAGTTTGAACATTGATTTATCAGTGTCTACTGTCCTTTGCTGGACCTTTTCTGCCCTCTGTCCCCAGTGGAACTCTTCCAACAACCTTCATAAATCCAGAAGAGGATCTAAAAAGGTCACCTGTCACAAAACCAATATTCTAATTTGGAGCACTGAAATAGACCGATCACTTCCATCCTCAGGCCATTCTCAGCACTTTTCTTGTATTATTTAAGTATACGCTGGGCCCATAAACTCCCTTGAGGGCAGAAACCATTTCTTAAAATCCCTGTATCCTCTATAGAGAGAGCCTAGAACCAAGCTTTGTGCCTGTTTCACAAATTGCGAGTCAAGAAGTTGCCACTAAATTCTAGGCAGTTCTCAGAAATGGAAACCACAGAAATATTAATTCTTCATGTTGCTATAGAATCAGGAAGTAAAATGATTTTCTTTGACTCTGGACACTTTCTCTTTACCCTCAAACTCATACCTACTAGTACATCAAGGCAAACTATAGCCTTTAAAAATATTTTAATGGAAAAGGAATTGGCTTAAGGCAGATATAATTTCTGAGGACATGGGAATTGGTAAACTGAAATGCTTCAGATGCAATGGTTGCAGGAAACCAGTGCCACTAAGAGTCCAAATGGAAGTCCATCAAGATTTAAAGATACCTAAAACTGTCCCGCTGATGACTGCTGGGTCAGCAACAGCGCGTGTCCAGGAAAGAAGCTAGGCTGGTAAATTTTTATGTTCATTCTCCAAGTGTCTGGGTCACCAGAATCTACAGGAGGGGGAGGGGGTGGGAGCATACAAAGCAAACGGACTTCCTGCTGAGAAGAACCGCACCAGAGAGCACAGGTCCAAGGGAAGGAGGCTGGAGCTGCAGCCAAAGGGCAAAGGTGAGTCTTGCTAGGTGTTATGTGTGGTAAACAAAGGAACTGCTACCAATTGGGGAGGATGGTTTACAGACAGGCCCGCCTACAGAAGCCCTGAAGACAGGGTCCTGTAGTTCCCTCCACTGGGAAATGCCTCCCCAGGAGGAAACTTCCACAGAAGGCTGACAGGCAGTGACAGTCCTGGCTCAGGCAAGCTAGGAGTCGAGCTCTGCATCCTGGAGGCTTCCCAACACGTGCAAGCCAACTTAGTCCCTTATGGGTTCCCAGGAGTACAGTTTGCAAACCACTAGAGAATGGTAGCAGGGCCAAGTCTTGGATCTAAAGACCCAGATTTGAAGGCTGGCTCCATGACTTACTAGCTAACTTCAAAGTTCTCTGAGCCTCAGTTTCATATCTCTGCAATATCCCCTAACTGACCTGCTGAAGGGATGAAATGAGGTAATCCACATTAAGAAGTTCTGTAAACCGCCATACAAAAGCATTTATTTCGATTAAGAATCTTTCCTACTTACTCATGAAGCTAGGCTTTGAAAGGAAGGTCAGCAGTCAGTCATTCAGTCCCACAGAGCAACCTCTCCATTAAGGATCCCACCAGAGGCAAACTCATTGACTAAAACTGAGGCTGGCCCCATCAAGTTGAAGAAGAGCCTTCCCCCTGGGGCTCCAGGCTATGTTGGGGGGCAAAATGGCTTTCTATGGGGCAGTGCTCCTCACTGGCTACTTAATCAACGCATGCACCCGCCACTGCCTTTCCAAGGGGCAGGATTTATCTTGCTACCCCAAGGAGGTCACCAGTTCCCTGCGGGCAGCGACCTTGTCAGACCTCCTGGACCCCCCAGGAGCTCTGCTTGCTGCCTCATGCCCCTGCTTATAATACTTCATTGGCTCTTCACTTTCTGTTGGGTCACAGCCAAGTTCCTGAGTCCCAGGCCCTCTCTTATATTCTGTACACTCTTCTTGGAGACGCATCCACTCCAAGACTTCAACCTTCAGGCTGACGACCTCAAACAGAGTATTCCTGCCATGACCTCTCTTTCTCCTGAGCTCTTGACATTCTACCACCAACTCCCTGCAGGACATGGGCCGCTTCAAAGGAGATGTTGAAAATATTGAACTGGAATGGCAAGGGCAGCAACCAGTCCAAATAGCAGACGTCCTGCAGCACATTGTCTGCATCGTCTGTTCGTTTCTAGGCCTTCGGAAGACCCTAGCAACTAGGTGGGGCAAGCCCAGCAGGGTGGTAGAAGGGGGACATTGGAAGGGGGCTGGTGGGGAGGGGCTCTTCGTCAACAGTACAGAACTGTTTTATGCACTAGCCAGCCCAGCGATATGAGTCAGCACCCACTAAAACACAGTTCTGGCTGCCCCACACCCCCTCGCACCCAACCTGCCCATACTGCACTCCTCATGTCCACCCCAGCCTCCCACACCTGTTCTGCCTTTTCTGTTCCTGTAGCAATGAATGGCTCTGCCAGCCACCCATTCTGCCAAGGACAGAAATCTGGGTAAAGTCTATTGCCACCTCCTCTCCCTGAACCTTACTGAAGCAATCGCCAAGTCCTACCCTTTGCAATTCCTAAATATTTCTCAAATTCACCCACTTTCTGCATCCCAGAACTGAACGCTACTGCTTTTTTTCACAGACGATGGCTGCAATGAGTCTCCCTGACTCGGGGGCGGCCTCCGGCAAGCCATTCTCCACACCTCAGCTAAAACAATCTCCGGCAAAGCCAAGGCTGTTCGTGTAATGATTCTTCTATAATTGTTCAGTATCTCTCCATTTCTCTGAGGTTAAAGCACAACTTTCTTCATTTGGCCTAGCGATCATTATCTAGTTTTTAGTTCCTGCTAACCTACTCTCTCTCCACCTCCCATTCATAATTCTACTGCACTCTAAGACCCACCCATAATTTCTGCTTCTCTTTCTCTCATTTGCCTAATTCTCTCTGGCCTTTGGGATTTTGCCCATGATATTTATTCTGCCTAAAACTCTTCTTCACTTACTCTAGAACCTCCCTCCCCTCACCACACACACATTTTCATTCATTCTCTGTCTCTCTTTCTCTTCCCTCTCTCATCTCACCTGAAGATCATTTTGTCTACTTCTTATGTCAATTCCTCAAGAAAGCCCTTCC
>PVKE010014512.1:0-34835 GCA_004027555.1 Craseonycteris thonglongyai | reverse complement strand
GACATAATCTCACGCTTGTTAGAATATTCCTCAAACAAACAATCGGCAGCAGTCAGAAATGCTTCTTTTAACAATTCACCATCCTGGAAAGGTGTTTTTCTTCTTTGCGAGCATGTGAGAAATTTTGAAAGAAGCAATGGTTGCCTTTTTAGATTTTTCCACATGTCTAGTGAAAACAGTCTGTTGAGTAGTTAAACTTAATTTTAGTTGATTTATTTTTTTCTTTCTTACTTCAGATTTAAGTGGATAATTCATATCAAAAGTGGTATGACTTGTCTGAAAGTGACGTTTAACATTATGTTTTTTCGGCACTGCAATACTACTGCCACACAACAGGCAAACGCATTTACCTTTTAAATTAATGAAACAATATGATTCCTCCCAGTCTGTGTTAAAATTATAGGTTCGTTTTCTCTTATTTGGTCCACTCATTTTAGGACTAAAAAAAATAAAATAAAAATAGTTATAGAACTACAATATCATATCAAATTACCACCATCATAATAGATTACCTACCTCGCTTTTAGTTCATTTAAAATCGAATATATCAAAGCACTGATCCTAGCTAACCGTCACAACCCGATCGATCAGTCCAGCAACCTCAATCCAAACGGCAACTTCGCGTCTCCCGGTTGGGTGGAGGAGAGTTTAAAGAGTGCAGCGGCTAAACAAGACGCGACATGTACAAAGGCGAAAGCTTGGGAAAAACTTATACACACGATATCGCAAACATACCAACAAATATAATAAACCTGTGTAGATACTCAAACAATATTTTAAAATTCTAACAAATGTATAAAAATAAATTATAGTTTTACTTAGTGTTTATGAAAAACTTCTGATGCAGTCAAATAATGGTGGGCACACACAAATCGGGTGGCGCCCATGGGCACAGGGTTGGGAATCCCTGGCCTAAAGAGTAGTACCATAGTTGTACATCATCAGTTTTCGACATGGTTTCTTTCCACACAGGTGAGTGGGGGCCGTGCAGGGTGGGAACTGGGCCTGGGGCCTCTCGTATGGGAGGCACACCCCTGAGAGCCAGGGGCTGAACTGGAAGCCCTCCCACACATGGGAAGCTCCCCCGGTGAGAACAGAACTGGGGGCCTTCCACATGAGAAGCACACCCCAGTTCAGCATGTGGGTCCACAAGGGCTGGAACTGGGATTTAGTCCTCAGTCCCTGGGGCTGCAGAGTGAATGCTTAACCTATTGAGCCATCCCAGCTTCCTCCACTTTTTTTTTCCAATTAAAAATAATTGTGGGGAAACTGGGATGGCTCAGCAGGTTAAGTGCTCACTTTGCAGTCCTGGGTACTGAGGATTGAATCCTAACCCTGATCCGTGTGGACCCACATGCTGAACTGGGGTGTGCCTCCCATGCGGGGGCCCCCAGCCCAGTTCCTGTGCTGCATGGCCTCCTGCCCACCTGTATGGAACAAAACCATGTTGACAACTGATGATGTACAACTATGGAGACTGCTCTGGGCCCTCCCCCTTTTCTCTGTCTCTCTCTGTCTCTGTCAAAAACAATAAAATAAATCTTAAAAAAAAAATAATTGTGGTAAACATAATATAAAATTTACCATTAATTATTTTTAAGTGTCCAGTTCAGTGGCATAAGTAGTCACATTATTGTGCAACTACCCTCACCAGCCATCTTCAGAACTCTTTCATTTTAAAACTAAAACTCTGTCCCCGTTAAAAAAACAACTCCCTATTCCTCTCTCCCACTCCATCTGGTAACCACACTTCTCCTCTAAGAATTTAACTATTCTGGGGAAGCCGGGATGGCTCAGTGGGTTAGTCACTCACTTTGCAGCCCCGGGGACCAAGGATCGAGCCCCGGCCCCGGCCCGTGCGGACCCATATGCTGAACTGGGCAGTGCCCACAGTTCAGTTCTCACCTGGGCGAGACCCCAGCCCAGTTCCTGCCCTGTGTAGCCCCGCCTACCTGTGGAATGAAACTATGTGGAAAAGCCAATGATGTGCAACTATGGAGACTGTTCTGGGCCCTCCCCCTTCTCTCTGTCTCTGACTCTGTATCTCTCTCTCTCTCTCTGTCAAAAACAATAAATAAATCCTTAAAAAAAAAAAAAAAGAATTTAACTATTCTAAGGACCTCATATAAGTGGAATTATATAGTATTTGTCCTTTCGTGACTGGCTTATTGTACTTAACATAATGGCCTCAAAGTTCACTCATGTCATAGCATGTGCCAGGATTTCCTTCCTTTCTAGGATGCATGATATCCATTGTATGTCTGTATCACATTTTGTTTATCTGTTCATCTGTCGCCAGACACTTGGATTGCTCCCATTTTTTTGCTATTGTGAATAATGAATGATATGAACACAGGTGTGCAAATATCGCTTCAAGATCCTGCTTTTATATCTTTTGTGTATATACCCAAAAGTGGACTTGCTGGATTATATGGCATACACTTCACTTTTATTGTATTAACACTTTATAAATCTTCATGCTAAATTGAATTTTTGCTACCAAATAAGTGTGCTGTAAACATAAGAAAAGGCCTTTGATTTTGAGTAGTGTCTGGCTTTCAATATGCTGGGGAAAGGTACATTCTGTTAAGGGCTGGGCCATGATTTAACCAGATCCCTGTTGATGGACACCTGGGTTTCCATTTTTTTGTTGTTTGCCGCACCATGATGAATCATTTTGTATGCATGATGCTTTGTTCTTGAAGGGTAAATTTGCAGAAATGGGATTTTATTCTATATGCCAGGGCAGTGATTAGCTGGGGGAGGCAAGAGCATGTGAGCATTCTGAAAGCTCCCTCTAGCTGTTGTATGAACAGATTGTGGCTTTAAGTGGGAGTCGGCAAGACCCAAGGACGGTCCAGTTTGTCCCCAACAGGAGGTGGGGGTCTTTCCTAGTGACAGTGCCCTATTTTCACCCTTCAGGCTCGGACATCATCATGCAGCTAGATGACGTGGTCAGCAGCACTGTGACGGGGCCACGTGTAAAGGAGGCCATGTATAGGTGTGTGTGTGTGTGTGTATGTGTATGTGTTTTAGGGGAGGGATCCTGGTCCTGTATTCTTGTCTCCCTACCCCTCACCAGGCCCTAATGGATGATTAGTCTTTTTGCAGATCAATCCGCTGGCTGGACCGTTGCATTGCAGCCCATCGGCGGCCGGACAAGCAAAATCTCTTCGCCATCATCCAGGGTGGGCTGGACATGGATCTCCGGGCCACCTGCCTAGAAGGTAGAGCCATATGCCAGCAGGACTGGGGCTTGCCACATTTTTGAGGGCCCCATATGGGCCTGGCATATGATGGTGCTCAGGTAGTGATAATTTTTTTTATTTTTTATTTTTTTTATTGTTAAATTGACTGGGGTGACATTGGTTGAGGTAGTGGTTATTAATAAGCAAAAGATTACTCCAGGCAAAAGGAACAGATGAAGGAAAGGCCCAGACGCAGAATGGAGGCAGAATGGAGTAGAATGTTTGCAGAATAATAGTAATTCCAAGAGCCATCAGTATTTGGGTGCTCACCAGACACTATGCTATTGACTCATTGAGTTTCCATAATCATCCTGTAAGGTGGGAATGACCAGGTTCCTAAGGTTATAGAAGGGAAAACTGAGGCATAAAGCTGTTAAGCCACTTACCCCAAGCCAGAGAGCTTGGATGTTGTAGAGCTGGGATGTGGACCCAGGCCTTGAGGTCTAGAATCTACAGCATTAATTGATACACTCAGGTGCTGGGGAGCCATGGAGGGCTATTGAGTGGGCAAGTGACAAGAGCCAATGAGGAACCATAGAAAAATCCCAGTAGGATAGGAAGAAGTCCCTGAGGAGGCTGCAGTAGTTGCCTGGAGAAAGGGTGACAGTGAGGCCTAAACCAAGGCTGTGGCTATGGAGATGAAGGGGAAGCAGAGATGGGGACAGACAGGAGGAGGAGGAAGAAGAGAAGGGGAAGTAGCATTTCCTTTTGTTTGGCCGCCCTTCAACCTTTCCTGTACCCCCAGAAATGACCAAGAGGGATGTGCCTGGCTTCGCCATCGGGGGCCTGAGTGGGGGCGAGAGCAAGGGCCAGTTCTGGAGGATGGTGGCCCTGAGCACTTCGAGGCTGCCTAAGGACAAGCCCCGATACCTGATGGGGGTCGGGTATGTCCAAAAGTGGGCAGACAGCCCCCCCTTTAGGAAGTAGATTCTTGGGGTCCCCCTGCTCCCTAGTATGGGGGAGAGAACACCGCCATGCCTGAGAGGGAACTAAGGAGGACATGGCCCTCTGCTGGGGGTGGTTCTGAGGTTCTCAGTCCCTGAGGAGTCTGAGGGTTGGGATGAGGGCTTGAATGTGAGACCAGGGCTTGAGGTACTGTGCTCCCCTCTCCCCATGACCCTACCCCAGCTATGCCACTGATCTGGTGGTATGTGTGGCTCTTGGATGCGACATGTTCGACTGCGTTTTTCCCACACGGACAGCGGTGAGGCTCTGGGCAGGAGGGGTGGAGGTCTGGAGGTGGGTGCCAAAATGGGTGGGGGTGGGGTCAAGGAGGGTGAACACCTGGTTGACTTGCCTTCCCTTCCCCCTTTCCTCCCCCAGCGCTTTGGTTCCGCTCTGGTGCCCACAGGGAACCTGCAGCTGAGGAAGAAGCAGTTCCAGAAGGACTTCCGCCCCATAGATCCTGATTGTACCTGTCCCACCTGCCAGAAGTAGGGGAGGATGGGGCCCGGGGCCCAGGGAGGCTGTGGAGGGGAACATGACTCTATACTGCTGAGCCCTGACCTATCCCCAGGCACAGCCGGGCCTTCTTGCATGCACTACTCCACAGTGACAATACCGCTGCCCTGCACCACCTCACTGTTCACAACATTGCCTACCAGGTAGGCCTGTAGCTTGGGTGGGCAAGGCAGGGATGGGGGCCCAGGTCTCCTGGGTGCGGGTGGCTGACACTGACATCATCACCCCATAGTTACAGCTGATGGGTGCTGTGCGTGCCAGCATCATGGAGAAACGCTTTCCTGACTTCGTGCGGGATTTCATGGGCACCATGTATGGAGACCCCACCCTCTGTCCCACCTGGGCCACTGAAGCCCTGGACTCTGTGGGAATTACACTGAGTTAACTCTGCTTGGGGGAGGGGAGGAGGGGATGGAAGATATTGAAGGATTTGGTTTTTTATTATAACTTAGAATGTGTCTGTGCCTTTTTTCTTTTTAAACATTTATTTTTACTGTTTTTGACACACAGAGACAGGGAGAAGGGGAAGGGCCCAGAACAGTCCCCATAGTTGCATGTCATTAGTTGTCTGTGCCTTCTTGGGGCGGTGGCCTGTATTGGTATCCTTCCTGGTCTGAGTGTTACCATGGCTGATGTTCCTTACCTCCCATTGATAGTAATAACTAGTAACCATAGCAACATCTGGTATCTGGAAACCACCTGACACAGCCCAGCATGTAGGAAGTGCCCCAGAATGGGAGCTGCATTCCTTTTTCTGTGGCCCAGGCTTCCCAGGCACGTTAGGGGTGGGTTTTCTCTACAACCCCACCCCTTTTTATAGGTAAGGAAACAGGCCCAGAGAGGGTAAATTGCTTGCCCAAGGTCACTGAGGAAGTAGCAGCTTGGCTCCAGAGCTCATGCCCTTAGCTTTGACTCTTCTAACATGTGGCTTAATCTTGTTCTCAGTAAACACAGTGATAATGACAATAGGTGTGATCAATCAGGTGCTTACACTCTCTGTGCCTGGCCTTGTTCCAAACTATTGTCACATGTATGTAATTCTTGCAACTTTATGATACTACATTTCTCATTTTATAGATGAAGACACAAGTTCAGGGGAATGAAGTCACTTGGTCATTATCCCCTAGCAAATAAACAGGCCCAGGATGTAACCCAGATATGGCCAATTACAGAGCTAGTGCTCTTCGAAGACAAGGGTTTTTTAATTGAAAAAGTAATAAATGTGTAGGATCCACCATTCAAATAGCATAAAAATGCAACTATTTTGATCAGTTTGTGTATTTTTCCAGAAATCTTCTGTGTGTATGTATTTTTCATGAATGGTGTCCTTTACATGCATTCTATGCCATGCCCCCCCCCAGCATATTTCAAATTGTTTACATGTCAGTATATGAAGACTTCCTTATATTGTTTACAGCTGCTGCATAGTATTTATTTAACTAGATCATGGATGGGCAGTTAGTTTCCAGGTTTCTGCTATTCTGGTCAAAGCTGCAATGCCAAACCTTGTTGGTTGTCTCTTTGGGCATATCTCTGAGACCTGGGGTTTGGGTCTTGGAGCGAGGATATAGCATTGGCCACTCTGCCATCCTCCTCTCCACTGTTTCTCTAATCAGCCCACTTCACCACCATGGCTCCCTTACTAGGGAGCTACGAGGCTGCTTCTGCGTTCTCTGAACCTCCTTAGTTTCTCTCTGATCCATCTATGCCCAGAGAGATCAAATAATTTCTTAATAGCATGTCTTTTCATAGGCAGAGGATCCTTTGAGTTTCACTGGGTACTCAAAAAGGTCATGATGCACTAAAGTTTGAAGAGGCAGGGGAACAACATTGGATACGTTAGCCTCATTTAGACAGGACGTGAGCGGAAGATATTCTTAGGAATGGGTACCAGCTATTCACTAAGGCGTGGAGGTGTGGCTTTATATAGGAATGAGAGTAGGAGACAGCAATGCAGAGCTAGACCGCCTCCCTTGGAACCGTTAACATCACCGGACTCCTACCCTCAAAGTGCCCTGAAACTCCGTGCAGAGGGGCTAGTTTGCTAGCCCGGGGTCGAGTCGAGATGTACTCTGGGACTTGTAGTTTTTAGAGTTAGGAATCTCACAAGTGACGATCACCACCGGCAACCACCACGAAGTGTCGCCCTTCGGCAGGTATGGTGGGCCTCATTCTCTGCTCAGCGGACTAATAGACACAACAATGACGAATAAGAACGGAGATTGATTGACAGACACAGTTCTCAATCAGAGTGAAGATTCGGAGGTTAAAGTCCGCCCTGTTTCGGTTGTCTGATGAGACAGTGACATTTATATAAACCAATGGGAAATTTTTAAGAGAAATAGGTACGTCAAATGACACCAGTGGCTAAAGGATCGATCTCTAATATCACTGGCCAGCGTTGTTGACTGGAGGGTCTTCTTGCCGGTAAAATTTTCTTGCCTCCCTCTAGCAGGCGGAGCCAACATGCTTTTTCCCTAAACACCACCTACCGGTCTTGACATCTCGCTACCCGCTGCCATTGGCTCTCGGATAATAACGACAGTTCTTATGTCCAATGAGCCCGCGAGGAGGTCCCCAGGGAAGGCTCACTCAGCCTTACGTCCGTCCCTCATTTTCATTGGCTCGTGTTTATGAGTGGCAGTTCGGCCGGCCAATAGGGGTTGGCGCGAGGACTTTGGGAACCTCCCTGGGGCCCGGCGGGAGGTCGCTCGGGTCGGGTGTCGCCTGAGAACCGGATGAAGTAGTGACCGTGAGGCCGAGCCGGAGCGGGCGTCGAGGCCCGGGCGGGCGGGGAGCAACGGCCGCGGACGCCGCGGGGCTGTGTCGTTGAGAGCCAGGGGCGGGCGTGGAGCGCGGGGCTCACGGGCCGGGGCCACCGGTGCCATGGGCAACCGCGGGATGGAAGAGCTGATCCCGCTGGTCAACAAGCTGCAGGACGCCTTCAGCTCTATCGGCCAGAGCTGCCACCTGGACCTGCCGCAGATAGCCGTGGTGGGTGGCCAGAGCGCCGGCAAGAGCTCGGTGCTTGAGAACTTCGTGGGTCGGTGAGTGAGCGCGGCAGCGACCGCAGACGGGCGGCGGCCTACGGCGCAGAGGGCGGACCGGGAATGGCGCGCCCTGCGCCACCAGCGTAACTGCGGAGCTTGCGTGCCTGCGACGGGTACCGGCACTGAGAGGCGGGCCCTGTGGGACGCCCTGAGTGTTGGGTTCCCTGCAGGGCCTGGGGAGTCCGCCCAGGCCCAAGGCGTGTCTCACAGACCGTGGGGGTGGGGGTGGGGGGCGTGGGCCAGGAGGCGGTGCGGTGGACCGCCGTCGACTCTGGTTCCCAGGTTTAGTGAGTAAATTCTACCATCTGGTTGCCTGTGAGTTGGGCAGGTCTCCTTCTCTGTCCAGAATCAGCCCCCTAGATGTTTTGGACCGACCCCTGTGGTCTGGCTGGCTGTTCATTTATGTGGAGCAGTCTCTGCTGTCTGGTTAGCTGTCTACTGGCCTCTCTGCAACCACCATTTGGCTGTCCATCTGTCCAGTTCTGCAGGGCAACCCCCTGCTGTTGGGCTAGTTGTTCAGGGTGACCTGTGTGGTCTGGTCGCCTATCCTCATCCCTCACAGACTTTGTAACACTTAACCATCCCTCTGTTGGGTTACCCTAACTGGCTGGCCTCTGCTATCTGACTAACTGTCTGGACCCTAGGGGACTCTGTTGTCTGGTTTTCCTGGCCTGACTCTTCAGCTTGGTCTCTGGCAAACACTGGCTCCTCTCTTCCAAGTGGATCCTTTTGTCTCTGTCCTTCTATTCTGCCCATCAGTGCCCTAACAGCCCTCTGTGGTAGGGGGTGATAGGAGCATAGAGAAGAGAAAGAACTGAGAGATAAAACTTGAATTATTCAATTTTAACTAGGACCCTGGGAGAATTTTCTCCAGGATTCTTTCCTGACCCTTGTCAGAGTGTTCCAGGACCCTGGAAAGCAGGGGAGAGATACCAAACTAAAGTCTGCTGATTGGGGGCCCTCCTGAAGTCTGGGAAAGGACTTCCTCTTGTCTTAATCAGGCGTCCATGGCAAGAGCTGGGATAAGGTCTTCCCAGGGCAGCCCCAAGAAGCCTCAGTTTGCTCATCTGTCCATTGAGCAAATTCTACGTTGTTTCCAGGATTCAGGAAGCTAATGAATGAGAAACCATTTTGTGATCATTGAGGGCATTGATTCTCCCCTCTCCTTTCTTCTGCCTCTTGCCCTTCTGCCTACCAGATGGGCAGCCACATTTTCATTCGGTGAAGGACTCCATTTGTGACTGGCTGTCCCATGATAACATGATAGTCATTGCTATTATTACTGTTATCAGTGTTAAGGAGTAATGTTCATCCAGCAGGTGCCAGTTCTTTCTTGGTTCATTGTCTTGAGTCCCATGATGAACAAGTGGGGCAGAGGTTCTGTTATCCTCACCTTAGAGGTGAGTGAGCAGGGAGGCTTAGAAAGGACCTGCCATTTGCCCAAGGTCACCAGCCTGGTGCTCAGTAGAGCACCACCTGGCCCCACTCCTGCCTTCCCAGAGCCTGGGGGTTTTGTTCCCAGTGAAATGAATTTCCTTCTTTGCTTCTTTGTCTCTGGCACTTTGCCCTCTGTCTACTATGGGAGAAAGCTGTGGGTTTGGGGTCAGCTAGGCCTGTTGTGGGCCCCTCTATATGGCTAGCTTCCTGACTTAGTCCATTTTAGTTGCCTTTGACTTTGTACAGGTTTTTGACCTGTCAGAGCCTTGGTTTCCTTTCCTAAAAATGGGGTGATGGTCCCTCAAGATTGCTGCAAACATCCAGTGACATAGAGTGTTGAAAGTGCTTATTTAGCACAGTACCTGTCACACAGACCTATTTGGCCATTATTCACTATGCTGGCCCCCCTTATATTGACAGCGAAAGCTAATCAGAATTAAAGTGCTCTCAAGTTTCACACAACTTCATTTAAGCTTTATGAGGGTGACACTGCTATGATCCCATTTTACAGAGCAGGAAACTGAGGCTTAGAGAGGTGAGCACTTTTGCTTAGGGTTGTTCATTGAGGAATTGGAAGCTTTGGGGGGGATGAGTCTGTCTCCTCTCTCTACCTTTCTTCTGTCCTCTGCCCTTTGCCTTTCTCTCCTGTGTACCCTGGCTTCTAGTGACTGCTGAGCTGTTTCCTGTGGCAACCTCGTCCCAGAAACCAGCAGTGCAACATCCATCACGGGCATTAAAGTTGTAAAAAGTCCTCTCTTTGGGTATGGGGTGCTCTAATAGAGCTAATTTCTTTTTATTTCTGGAATGTGGGGAAGACCCCACAGCTACAAAGCCCTGCTCCAACAAGATGGCAGTAGGTGGGCCTCACTTTGAATTCTACTCGCTACTTTTTGTGAATTTGGTCAAACTGTTTTATTCCTCTCATAGTGGATACCCCCTGATTTCGAGGAACAAACAAGACTTTCAAGGACATGTGCCTGGGAGTCAGCCCAGGCTGCTATGGTTTATTGCCTCCTCTTTTTGGATTTTCTAAGACTGGTTGGAGAGTGAATGAGCTAGTTAACTGCACTGTATCAGGGGTTGCACATCGGTGGCCCCGGAGACTAAGGGTGGGTCATTTGTTTCACCTACATGGTGTTTAAAATGTTTTTAATTCACTGTCAATACTTAAAAATTAGATTTTGCATAAAAATCCAGATTTTTGCTGTGCTAGCAAACACTCATATATCTTTAGAATTTAGTGGTGTAGATAGAGCATGGGCTCTCAGCCCTAGGCCCAGCATCATGTTTGGCTGTAGCCATGTACCCATGGCTGCTGCTGCTGTTAGTCAGTGTTTTCTGGCCTCCCTGTTCCCATATCTTGTTTCACACCAACTGTCTGGACCTCAGAACAATAGCTGCTGGCTATCTAGTCAAACTAGGACTGGCCACTGGAGCTGCCACAGTCCCCACAACTCCCTAGTGCTTGCCTAGGCCCATTTCATATTTGCCTCCTGGTCCTGGAAGCCTTTGAATTTAAGACCCTTGGCTTGTCCTGCTCTGCACCAGCAGACAGAACTGTGGCTTCTTCTTCACCTTTGTCATTTAGCCTCAGGGGCTGGTAAGAGGGAGGGGCTTGGGAAATTTTTCCTTGGGAAAAGAGCTGTGTGAGGCCAAGGTTGAGGCCTCCAACTCCTGAGATCTGGACTTGGTCCTGTGAGCTGTACCTCTCTGAGCTTCATTTCCCAAGCTAGGAAATGGGGCTGTTAACAGTATCTTTCCCTAGACCCCATTCAGGCATCCAGGTTGGGTGTGTTTCACTTCTTAGGGCAGATAAAGTCACCTGGTTCCCCTCATTGAGGGTGGAGTGAGGATTAATGAGACTATTTAAAGTTTTTGAGAATGTATCTAGCCTAGAAAAAAGTGTTTAAAATGCTCAGCATTTTTCTTACATTCAATAAAAACATGTTTCTGGTCCTGTACTAGGACTGTATCTACAGCCCAAGATACCAAAACTCCTGCCCTGGGGGAGCTGGCTTTCCAGCAGGGGGCAGATAAAGAAGAAATGTGGTAGAAGGTGATAACTGTTAAGGAAAAAAGGGCAGAATTAAGGAGAACACGAGGTGGGGAGGTTTGTGGTTTTAAATAGGAGAGTTAGGGAAGGCCTCCATGAGAAGTAGACATTTGAGCAGGGTCTTAAGGGGGTGAAGGAGGAGCTGCCAGTGGAGATCTGCTGGAAGAGCATCCTAGGCTGTGGGAACAGCCAGTGCAAAGGTGTTGAGGTCAGAGTATGCCTGGAGGCTAGCTAGTATAGTGGGGAGGATATGAAGTTAGGGAGGTACTCTGGTCATTCTGGGTGGATATAGGCATTGTGGAGCCCTGGGGTCTAGGGAGGGCTCAGAGCTGAGGGAAAGCTGCTGATGGTGCCTTTACTATCTTTCTGGACTGAGTCCTGGGCCAGCTGAGGGCTCTCACCTTTGATTTTCAGCTTTACCTTGGTTTTCTCAGTGAGCGGATCCCGCAGATGCATGTGCGGGTCTGGTGCCATTTTTCTTTTAACAAGAAACAGCTGCCAATGGGACTTGGCCATCTCCAGCTGTATTTCCATTTGGTCTTTGGTAATGTGTCCCTCCAGGGAGACATGGCTTCTTCCTGGCAGTGGGTGCTGGACAAATACAGGATGACCGTTGGTTCATATCCCTGCCAGACATGGGGCACATGGTCTGCCCTTTGGGTTGGTTTGTCCCTGAATGGATCTTAGGTGTTTAAAGCCACTTGGAAATATGGCTGCTATTTCCATTGTTCTTTCTCTGGGGCAAAACCAAATTGCCTTTGCCTGTGTGGTCTATAGTACCTAGGTTAGCCATAATGGTGAGAGCGCAGAGGTGCTTGTGGGAATGTGACCATCCATGCATTAATTGAATGACCTCAGTTCTCTGGGCCTCAGTTTTCTCCTCTGGAAAATGGGGATCACAATGGTCCCTCCCTCCTGGAAGTGGACTGAGAATCAAATGATCTACGGTAATCCTTGTGAAACATTAGACCCCTGAGTTTACATAGCCCTGGGTCAGGACTCTGAGGATAAGTTGTTAATTTCTTTTTTTTTAAGAAAAGGAATATATAATTACTTTGTTAATATAAGTAACACCACATTTTAGCACAAACCCGCTAATTGAGTGCCTGTCAGTGCAAGCCAAAACCAGCTGGGGAACCACATGCACATCCGTTCCCCAGGTCCTAAAATGCTAGCGGGAGCCTGTTCCTGGTTTGTTTCTAAGTGGAAACGGTGGCTGTGAACAAATATTTGGCCCTGAAAATTATTTCCGCTCATTTCTTTTATGGTGGTGGGAAATTGGGAACAAAAATGCCCAACAGTAGGGAATTGGCTACACAAACAATGTGTCCAGACATCTGACTGTGAAATAGCAACTCAGAGCAATCTAGAAGAGGATTTAATGACTCAGGAAGTCGAGTAAGATCTGTAAGGTCCCAAACTGGGACCCCCATCTTGTGTGATCCCATCTTGTTCAAAACAGTTGTATTTGCACAGTAAAAAGCCTGGAAGGAAGGATGTATGTCTCTGAGCCCTACATGTGGGTTGTCTCCCCATGTGATTCTTGGTTTGTTTTTGCTCATTTTAGGATTATGTTTATAATTAGGAAGGCAAATTTCTCCAAAGCTCAGAGTTATTTGTCTAGGGATAATGGCCCTCGCTAGGTACACAGATTGAAATCCCCTGGTAATAAGCCAGGTCAGCTCTGGGTAAGGGCAGAGGACCGTCTTGTGGAAAGTTCTGGAGTTAAGAGTTTTCAAAGAAAGTGCAGGAGGAAGGTGCCTCTCTGGGTGTTTGCATTTGGCTCAGAGCCACATCTGCCAAGCTTTGGCCTGCTTTGAATGAAAATGCTGAAATTACAGGCTCCTCTAGTACAGAAAAAATGGGAACATCAACTAACCCTTAATTTACTGGGGTTGCCAAATGCATGCTATAATTAAGCCCTTATTGTATTAAAGCTTAGAAAAAAATGCAAGCCAATAATGAGATATTTATAGGGCATTAGCGACAATCTGAATAAAAGAGACAGTTGCCCTGCCTTCAAAGCAGGATGGCACCCAAGAGGAAGACTTGCATCTGGGTGCATTTGGATTTGTGTTAGTATTCGCGATGAAGTCCCTGCTGAGTGCTGGGGGGTTTTCCCCTGGATTCACCCTCAGCTTGAATAGGAGGCTGGTGGCCCTTTTGGTTTCACATGCTAATGGTTGTGTGTGACACAGTAAGAGCTGATATTTGTGGAGAATCACCCGGGGCCATGTCTAAAATCCTACCATGTGGTGCCAGCAGCCCGGGGGATGGTGAGTGGGTGGGCAGGTGCTGCTCTTAGCATCCCTGTTTTAGAAGTGGGAAAACCGAAGCCAGAGGAGAGAACTGTCTCGAAGTCACACAGGGAAGAGTGTAGGAGCTAGGACCTGAGCTGGGCCTTACTCATCCAGAGCTAGATAGCTAGGGACAGCAGGGATGGGAAGGTGTGGCCATGGCTTTTGGGAGTGGGGTGAACAGTGGATGCCATTGCACTTGTGTCCAAGGACAGGGTTGAAGTCACAGATTGAGCAACTTCTGGCTTTTGGAATAATTTGATTAACTATGTGTCTGACTAGCTAGTAGCATCTGCTTTGTGCTGGGTGCTGGGGACCCAGAGGGATTGAGAGAACCAGAGATCAAGTAAATGGTTAAATGACCAAGAACATTCTGAAGATCATGAAGTGCAGTGAGGGGAAGCTGGGATGGCTCAGCGGGTTAAGCGCTCGCTTTGCAGCCCTGGAGCCCGAGGATCGAATCCCGGCCCCAGCCCAGGTGGACCCATATGCTGCACTGGGGGCTCTTGCCGGGGCCTATGTGGGAGGCTCCTGGCCCAGTTCCTGCCCTGCACAGCCCCGCACCCACCTGTGGAGTGAAACTATATGGAAAACTAATGCTGTCAATTACAGAGACTGCTCTGGATACCACCCCCTTCCCCCTTCTCTTTCTGTCTGGCTCTCTCTCTGTCAAAAAAACAATAAAAATAAATCTTTAAAAAAAAAATGGGGTAAGCCGGGATGGCTCAGTGGGTTAAGCGCTCACTTTGCAGTGCTGGGGACCTGGGATCGAATCCCGGCCCCGGCCTGTGCGGAACCATATGCTGAGCTGGGAGCTCCCCCAGTTCAGTTCTCTCTCTGTCTCTCTTTCTCTCTCTCTCTCTGTCAAAAATAAAAATAAATAAATAAAAATATTAAAAAAAAAAAATAGAAGTGCAGTGAAAATGTGGGAAGTGAGAGAATACCTGGGCCAGGGGCTGCTTCAGAAGAGGCGGTCCAGGTTGGTGCCCCACAATGGAACTGGCCTCTTGAAGACCCCACAGAAGAGTGTCCCAGGTAGAGAGAAGGGCAAGAATAAAGGGCCCTGCACACCTGGCCTGCAGGTGCCTGCTGCACATGTGGAAAAGGGGCTGAGATGGAGGCAAGAATCAGCAGGCATGTGAGGGTCAGGAAACTGCCCAATTGGAGGCCTACTTATCCTAAATTTTAATTATGCAAGTAAACACTGATGACAGTGTTCTTGTAAAAAGGGAAACTATGACAGATGAGGACAAACACATGGCCCACCCTGTCCCTTCCCAGCTCTGTGGGAACATTATCAATTTGGGGTATACTCTGCCAGACTCCTTGTGTATTTATGTACATATGTACTTGCTGGTATCTGTAGAAAATATACAGCATTGTTGGGGTTGGTTCTTTTTTAGTATGTCTCCTTTCCAGAGCTGGGATCACCTTATTTAAATAGTTTGACAACTTATTTTTCAACCATTCAACATATCCTAGAGGTCTTTCCTGTTGGAATGTTTGGAACTGCTGCTTGGAGCTTTATGACTACTATCCTAGAGGGGTAAGAATTGGAGGCAAGGGACCAGCGAAGTTGCTGTAGCTGTCCCAGTGATTGATGATAGCACCTTCCATGTGCCATGATGATCCACACAGGGGTGTTGGCATAAGGTGCCTCACCTACCTTGAGACCAGTACTCAATCCCTGTTTACTGATAAGGAAAGTGAATTACAGAGGTTTGCCCAAGGATGCTGGGGTTGCAGGTGGTCAGACTTGAGCCCAAAGCCTCAGCTGACTTGGGACACCTATCCCCCAGGCCTGTTGGCCTGTATGTGGAGTAACATTGTCACCCCTGACTTCATTGAATCTTTTTTTTTTTAATGTCTGTTTTATTTATTTATTTATTTATTATTGTTTTTGACAGAGAGAGATACAGAGACAGAGATAGAACTGAACTCGGGGAGCTCCCCAGTTAAGCATATGTGTCCGCATGGGCCGGGGCCGGGGCCGGGATTTGATCCTCGGTCCCTGGCACTGCAAAGTGAGCACTTAACCCACTGAGCCATCCTGGCTTCCCTGAATCTTTTTTTTTTTTTTAAATATATTTTTATTTATTTTATTTTTATTTTTGACACAGAGAGAGAGAGATACCGAGACAGAGACAGAGAGAGGACTGAACTGGGGGAGCTCCCAGTTCAGCATATGGTTCCGCACGGGCCGGGGCTGGGACTCGATCCCTGGTCCCCGGCGCTGCAAAGTGAGCACTTAACCCACTGAGCCATCCCGGCTTCCCCAATTCCCTGAATCTTTTTAACTTCCTTTTTCCCTGGCCCGGGTTCATGGGTGTAGTTTTCACTCCCCCTGCATTGTATTGGTGCCTCAGAAGTTTCTGGAACAAAGCAGGGTTTCAAGGAGTAATCCAAACACTTGTGCAGTCCTCACAGTGCCCATTGGGGTGCCCAGTGCTGTGCCTCACCTACTTGATTTGCTTCCTTCCGTGGTGACTGGGGGTGTGGCTCTGGTCTTCTCACAATGAATGGACTTTCCATTTCTTTGAAGGACTCACCATGTGCCAGGCACTGAGTAATGTCTGTATATCATCTCGTATTGACATCATTTCACCAATGAGGTAGTTGGGAGTCAAAAATGGGGAAGGCAGGTGGGAGCCTATGAGCCCCCATACTTACCCACTTATCACTCAACTAGTATTTGTCCCTGGTGGAGAATGGCACTGCATAGCAAGCAGCAGAGGCTGTGTTCAGATAGGTATGTTATGGTGAGCAAGGCTCAAAAGGTCCTTACCCTCTCAGAAGGCACATTCCAGGGATGCTGGGATAGCTCAGCAGGTTGAGCACTTGCCTTGTAACTGCAAGGTCCATAGATTGAATCCCAGCCTGGCCTGTGCAAACGCATCTGCTGAACTGCAGCATGCAACTGAGAATGGTCTGGATGGCGGCGAAGGTTCTTGCCTTCCGTGAGAGAGACCCCCAGTTCGGTTCCTGCCCTGAGCAGCCCCACATCCACCTGCGTTGGAATGAAACTATGTCACACGAATGATGTGCAACTGTGGAGACTGCTCTGGGCCTTCCCCCCTTCTCTCTCACATACACTTTCTCTCAAACAATAAAATAACTTGAAAATAAGATACTTTCCAGTGTGAAGTGAATGGAGGCATGTGGAAGATAGAGGCTCTGATACGGAGTCTTGGGATGGGAATGATGGTCAGGTAATGCTTCTTGGAGGAAGCAGTAGGTCTTTCTGCTGAGATGAAGACATGCAGGAGCTGGTTAGAAGCAGACAGGTGACTACTGAACTCGTACCTTTGTGACCTCTTGCCTGGTTGTGGGCCTCAGCTCGGGGCTCATGCCCTGTTATCCATAAGATGCTTTCTTTTCTTTTTTACTGCTGTGTAGTACTCCACAATACAAAGGCACTTTGGTTTATTTACCAGACTCTAGTAATGGATGTGGTGGCTTTTTGCAGTCATCCAGTCCCAGGATTTGCACCTGGACAGGGGATACTTGTGTAGAATGTGAGGGAGGAGGACAGACTGGTTGCATGGCCCTCACCTATTTGGGTGTGGTATCCAGGACTTCATCAAGTAGCTGCTTCACTGGGGTTGAATGAGCAGGTTGGAACTGGTCAGCATGTCTTCACCATGCTTCCCCTCTTCCTTACCTCTTCCATGGCCTGGATCAATACAGTCACCACTACCCTGGTCTCCCAGCTCCCACCTTTACCCTCACAGTATCTACAGAGCACCTGTGAACACCTGAGCCAGGGCACATCCCTCCTCTGCCCACTACCCTCCATGGCTCCCACCTTACTTGGGGTAAAAGTCCAATGTTCTCATGGCCCCCATCACCTCCCTGCCCTCCTGCCCTCACCTTTTTTTTAAGATTTATTTTATTATTATTTTTTACAGAGAGAGAGAGAGAGAGAAGGGGGAGGGCCCAGAGCAGTCTACATAGTTGTACATCATCTTTTTTCGACATGGTTTCGTTCCACACAGGTGGGCGGGAGCCGTGCAGGGTGGGAACTGGGCTGGGAGCCTCCCGCATGGGAAGCGCATCCCAGTTCAGTATATGGGTCCATACGAACCAGAGCTGGGATTCGATCCTCAGTCCCCAGGGCTGCAGAGTGAGTGCTTAACTCGCTGAGTCATCCTGGTTTCCCCCCTCACCTTCTCCCACTTTTCCCCTCATTCATCTCTTCAGCCTCATGGCCTCCTGGCTGTGCCTGGGACCCCCCAGACTCACTTCCACCCTGGGATTTTCTCTGCCTTTTTCTGCATCTCTTCTTTGTCCAGAGTTCTATATGACCTGGCCTGCCCCTCTTTTTGGGTCCCTGTTCAAACCCTACCTCCCTGAGAGTCAGTCCCTGACCTGCTGTATCTCACACAGGACCCCAATACTCTCAGATTGCCTGCCTTGATGAGTTTTCTTCAGAGCTCTTATTAGTACCTGAAATTATTTGTTTCCTCTGTATTTCCCACCGCCCCCAAAACAGCAGGGCCTCAAGGGCAGGAATTTTCATCTGTATGTCCCTTGCTACTCTGACACATAGTGGGAACATGCATCCTTGTCGAACAAACATACCTAGAAACCAGCATTGGATTAATTTCACTATACTCACTTTTTGGGGCTCACAACCCACCTAGGGGGTGCAGGACCATGAACAGACAGGGAACATGCAGTGCTCTGGGGAACAGAAGCAAGCACATCTTCTTTATGGGGACAGTTGTGATTTGCCCTGTTGAACAAAAAGTAATAATAATAGGCTAAGACCCTGAGATTGGCCAGGTGTGGGTGTCTCTCTGGGCTGGCTCACTGGCTATAAGATGGTGCCTCTACCCTGGGCCCTGCACAGCTATGAGTCAGGTGCCCCCTCTGACTGTTGCTTCCTGTCTGGGTGCCCCAGCAGGAATGGGCGTCACTCTGTTCAGGCATTCTAGCACTCTTAAGACAGGGACTCGAGGTTTGAAGGCAACCCCCTTCCCCCTATGCATGTTCCAGTGCCCAATGGGACCAAGAATCAAGGAAAGGAAACCTCTGGGGGTTGTTGCTCCTCAGCCCTGGCAGCCCATTAATATCCACCATGGGGAGATGCCATAAAATACTAGCACCCATTGCCAGACACCTGCCCAGACCAACTTAAACTCCTGGGGACTGGAAAAGCTGGGATGGCTCAATGGGTTAAGCACTCTCTTTGAAGACCTGGAGACCAAGGATTGAATCCTGGCCTCGGCCCGTGTGGACCCATATGCTGAACTGCAGTGTGTTTCCCATGCAGGAGGCCCCCAGTTCGGTTCTCACCTCCTGTTTCGGTCCCTGGCTCGAGAATGTTTGCCTTCCATGCTGGAGGTGCCCAGGCCAGTTCCTACTCTGTGCGGCCCCTGCCCACCTGTGTGGAACAAAACCATGTCTACAACTGATGATGTACAACTGTGGAGACTGCTCTGGGCCCTCCCTCTTCTCTCTGTTTCTCTCTGTCTCTCTCTGTCAAAATCAGTAAAATAAATCTTTAAAAAAAAAACCAAAACTCCTGAGGGCCTCCCAGGCGTGTGCCACAGTGTGGAGAACAGCTGCTCTGTTTGTCACAGGAGACCTCCTTTGGTTAAACTTCGAATCCACTTAGACTGCAGACCCATAGGGTTCTGGACAAGCAGTCAGCAGAGTTGTCCAGGACTCTGGTGATACTCCTATGCCCAGATGTAGAAGGAGGTGCCCTGGAGACTGCCCATGACACATTTTCCTAGTGATAAGAATGTTTCGGGGCTGGTAGGCTGGTGAGCAAGCGGAGCAGGAAGGAACAGTCTCAGCTGGGGTTACACCCGCCTGCTGGGTGATACGCCCTGGCACGGCCAGGCCAGCACCCCCGTCGTGGGTCCCGGACGCAGCCCCATCTGTTGCAGGCCACGGAACTTTTGTCTTCTGCACTGATGGGCAGGGCCCTTCTGGAGTGTCACAGCCTTCTCACTAAGGCTGCCAGCTGGCCTTGCAGCTGGAGAGCAAGTGACTTTGAGGATAGTGCCTCGAGAAGTTGTTCTTTTTACCTGCAGGGCAATAGAGTGCCAGGGATCTAGAAATCTAGACCAAGGCCACCCACTCAGCTGGAGGGATCCTTCCTGTGGTTTGCGTTGGCATGGCTTCTTGTCTTGCAACTTGGAGTTTCCCTTGTCTGGGCAGAAACCCTTTAGACAGAAGCCTGGCTTCTGTGGCATCTCCTGGTAACACTGTCCAGCACAGGTCACTGGGGAGCTCAGGGCAGGCTGCTTTCTGACTTGGGGAGGCCTTACCTGAAATACATTCTCAGCACTAAGTGAAAAAGGACTGCTGGCTTGGTTTTTCAACTTCAAAAAATATATATATTTTTAAAGAATTATTTTATTGTTTGAGAGAGGTAAGAGAGAGAGAGAAGAGTGGGGAGGGCCCAGAGCAGTCTCCATAGTTGTACATCATTAGCTGTGACATGGTTTCATTCCACACAGGTGGATGTGGGGTCACATGGGGCAGGAACTGAACTGGGGGGCCTCCCACATGGGAGGTGGGAACCTTCACCACCATCCCAGCAGTTATCAGTTGCACCACAGTTCAGCATATGGGTTTGTATGGTCTGGGGCTGGGAATTGAACCCTGGACCTCAGTATTTCGAGGCATGTGCTCAGCCTGCTGAGCTATCCTAGCATTCCCAACTTTTTTTTTTTTAAAGATTTATATTATTGTTTTTGACAGAGAGATAGACAAAGAGACAGAGAAAGGTAGAATGGGGAGGGCCCAGAGTAGTCTCCATAGTTGCACATCATTAGTTTTCTACATAGTTTCATTCCACAGGTGGGGGCGGGGTTGTGCAGGGCAGGAACCAGGCAAAGGTCTCACCCAAGAGAGAACCTAACTGGGGTCACACCCAAGTTCAGCATATTGGTCCACATGGGCTGGTGCCGGGATTTGATCCTTGGACTCTGGGGCTGTAAGACGAGTGCTCAACCTGTTGAGCCATCCTGGCATCCCCAATTCTTTTCTTTTTAAATTATAAGAATAATTCTACTTTTTATTCATTATAAAAATAATTCCTTTAGGATGGTTCACAGAGTAAGGTGGAGGTCTTTTTGCCCTTTGTATGGGCACCACCTCCATCAGTGTGTGGCTCTTGTCAGATCCTTTTTCTATATTTCTGTGTATAACTATCCCCTACCCCACCCTCCGTCTGACCATAAGTCCATCTCTGACAGTCTAACATATTGCCAGAATGTGACCATGACATACTAAGTCCCTGCTATTTAGTGTCTTGAGGGGGTTTTACCTTTGTTTTATTTTCAAGAAACTTTTTATTTTGGAATAATTTTAGATTTATGAAAAATAAGTAAGCTTTAAATTTATAAAAAATTTGCAAACATGCAGAGAACTCCTTCACCCTTCACCTATCTTCCTCTAACATTAACATCTTACCTTACAATGGTACATTTCTCACAACTAAGAAATTAACCTTATTATCATTGACAAAACCCAGACTTTATTCAGATTTCCCCAGTTTTTTCCCCACTATGTCCTTTTTCTATCCCATGGCCCCACATTGCATTTCATTATCATGTCTCCTTACTCTTCTGTTTGTCTGTGACAGCACCACATTCTTGTTTTTCTTGACCTTGGTATTTTATAGAATGTCCTTCAATTTGGGTTTATCTAGTATTTTCTCATGATTATACTGGGACTATGAGTTTTGGGGAAGAGGTGCCCCTCTCTTTCCATCCATCAGGGGTCCATGATATCAACAAGTTTTACCACATGTGATTTTTTTTTTTAACTTTTTTATTTTTTTTAATTTTTGACAGAGAGAGACATACACAGAGACAGACACAGAGAGAGAACTGAACTGGGGGAGCTCCCCAGTTCAGCATATGGGTCCACACGGGCCGGGGTTGGGATTTGATCCCTGGTCCCCGGTGCTGCAAAGTGAGCGCTTAACCCACTGAGCCATACCGGTTTCCCCTACCACATGTGATTTTGACCTTGATCTCTTGGTTAAGGTACTATCGGTCAGCTTTCCCCACTGCAAAGTTACTCTTTTTCTCCTTTTTGTACATTATTCTTGTGAAGCACTGAAGGTTCTATAATTGTTCAAAAAAAAATTTTTTTTTTTAATTTATTTTTGACAGAGAGAGAGAGCGACATAGAGACAGAGACAGAGAGAGAACCAAACTGGGGGAGCTCCCAGCTCAGCACATGGCCCCGCATGGCTCAGGGCCAGGACTCGATCCCCGGTCCCCGGCACTGCAAAGTGAGCGCTCAACCCACTGAGCCATCCCAGCTTCCCCTATACTGTAATTGTTTTAATACATGTCAATATGGCCCCAAGTTCAAAACCATCATAAAGGATGGAGAGAGAGAGGGCTAGTTCTACAGCCAGCACTCCCATAGCTAACCACCTTTCCCAGTCTTCTGTGCATAATGCAAATAGAAGCAAATATGAATGTGTTTTTATTGTCCCCTCCCCCATACACAGCTTTGCACTCTGTTCTAAATAGGGAGATTGTTACTTAGCAGTATTTTGTGGAGATTTTAATGTATTAGCACATAGAGTGTTAACTTATTTGTTCTTTTCTCCCTTGAGGTATAATTTACACATTGTAAACACCACTCATTTTTAGCATACAGTTGTAAGAGTTTTGACAAATGCAAAGAGTTATATAACCACCACTGCAATCAACACATAGAACACTTCCATTGTCTCCCAAATCCGCCTGTGCCCTTTTATAGTTAATCTTCCCCCACCCCTCACTTGGAGCCTACTGATGGGTTCTCCACCCCATGGTTTTGCCTTTTCCAGAATGTGGTATAAGTGGGCTCATGCAGAACACATTTGAGAGTCATCCAGACTGTGTGCATCAATAGTTTGACCCTTTTTAGGGGAAGCCGGGATGGCTCAGTGGGTTAAGTGCTTGCTTTGCAGCCCCAGGGACTGAGGATCGAATCCTGGCCCCGGCCCATGGGGACTCATATGCTGAACTGGGGTGTGCTTCCCATGCAGGAGGCCCCAGGTCAGTTCTTAACCCCTGATTCAGGCCCTGGCTCGAGGGGGCGTGCCTCCCATGTGGGAGGCCCCCAGCCTAGTTCTTGTCCTGCACAGACCCTGCCCACCTATGTGGAAGGAAACCATGTTGAAAACCGATGATGTACAACTATGGAGACTGCTCTGGGTCCTCCCCCTTCTCTCTGTCTCTCTCTGTCTCTGTCTCTGTCAAAAACAATTAAAAAAAATACTTTGACCCTTTTTATTGCTGAGTAATGTTTCACAGTGTAGTTGGACTACCATCTGTTGAACCACTGAGAAACAAATGGGTTGTCTCCCTTTTATTTATATATATATATATATATATATATATATATATATATATATATATATATATATATATAAATTTTTTTTTTAAAGATTTATTGTTTGAGAGAAGGTGAGAGAGAAGAGAAATGAGGAAGGCCCAGAGCATTCTCCATAGTTGTACATCATTAGTTGTGACATGGTTTCATTACACACAGGTGGATGTGGGGCCACATGGGACGGGATCCGAACCAGGGCCCTCCCACATAGGAGGTGGGAACCTTTGCCTCTGACTGGCTGTTACCAGTTGTGCCGCAGTTCAGCAAATGGGGTTTGCATGGGTCGTGGGTAGACCTCACGATTGCAATGCAAGTGTTCAACTGCTGAGCTATCCTGGCATCCCCCAATTAACCATGTTTATGGAGGTCTAGTCTGTGCATATGCCCTTTAGTGAAAATTGCATTTCTTTATTACTGTAGCTTTATAGTAAGTCTTGAATCAGCTTATCCAAAATTGTTTTGGCCAGTCAAGTTCCTTTGTCTTTGCTTATAATTTTTTTTTTTTTAAAGATTTATTTTATTGATTTTTGACAGAGAGAAACAGAGACAGAGAGAGACAGAGAGAAGGGGGAGGGCCCAGAGCAGCCTCCATAGTCGACATTAGTTTTCCATATGTTTCACTCCACAGGTGGGCATGGGGCTGCACTGGCAAGAACTGAACTGGGGGCACACCCCAGCCCAGCATGTGGGTCCGCATGGGCCGGGGCTGGGATTCGATCCTCGGTCCCCGGGGCTTCAAAGCGAGCGCTTAACCCACTGAGCCATCCCAGCTTTCCCATAATTTTTTTTTTTTTAATTAAATTTATTGGGGTGACATTGGTCAGCAAAGTTACATAGGTTCTAGGTCTCCAGTTCTCCAGTACATCATCTATGTGTTGCATCATGAGCTTACTACCCAGAATCAGGTTTTTGTTTTTTGTTTTTCTCATTACCATATACTTGGATCCCCCTCCCTACTTATACATTTTAGAATCAGCTTGTTGATTTTTACCAAAAAGAACTTTGTGTATCAGTACATGGAGAGCTTTGCTGTTAATTTTTATATTAGGATAGCTATTATTTTATCCACCATCACCACTCATCTGAACTGTTGCATCTCCTCCTAGGTCTTATGTCTCTGGCATCACCCCCCACATCCTCAAGCTGTTCTCCCTGCAGTGGCCAGAGGGAGTGTTAGAACACGTTTTGCCTCTGCTCAAAACCTGCCATGGCTCCCAGCTTTAACAGTGTGAAAGCTAAAATCTTTACTTCCATCCAGAAGGCCCTGCATTATCTCCTTATCCTGCTTCCTACCCTATTATTTGTCTCTCCTCATCTCCCCCCTACTCCTCCCTAAATTGGTCTGTTCCAGCCACACTGGTCTCTTTATTGTTTTTCAAAAATGTCAGGCATAGGGGAAGCCGGGATGGCTCAGTGGGTTGAGTGCTCACTTTGCAGCGCCGGGGACCAGGGATCGAGTCCCGGCCCCGGCCTGTGCGGAACCATATGCTGAACTGGGAGCTCCCCCCAGTTCAGTTCTCTCTCTCTGTGTGTGTGTGTGTGTGTGTCTCTGTCAAAAAACAATAAAAATATAAAAATAAAAAAAATTCCTCCTTACTTAAAAAAAAAAAAAAATGTCAGGCATAGATAGTCTTACATCAGGGCCTTTGCACATGCTGTTTTCTTCCCCAGAAAGCTCTTCCACTCAGATAGCCCTATGGCTCATTCATCACCACCATCAGACCTTTGCTCAAATGTCCCCTCCTCAAGAGGCCCACCCTGGCTACTCTGCTAAAATGTTCCCACCCTGTTACTATATCATCTTGCCCTATTTGATTTTTCTTGGAAGCACTTGTCACTCCCTGTCATTGTCCTACCTGTTTATTTGGTTTATTGCCCCTCTCCACCCAGTAGAATGTGAGTGCCCTGATGATGTGGCTTTGCTCCTGGGTATATCTGAGTCTCTTTCCAGGAATGTATTAGATACTCAAGAAACCCGTCTCCTTCTTCTTGTAAATTCACCTGTATACATCTCAGTCACAAAGCAGAGCTCACTCAGTAATGGCAGCTGAGCCTGCTCTGTGTCAAGCCCCAGCCTGGGATGCCACTCATTTGGGGTCAAGCAGATCTCGTTACCACTTGAAAATTGGTCTGGGTGGGGTAGGGTCACACTAGTGAGTGACACCACAAAGTAATGGAGGCTCGCTTGTTCAACCCTGCGTGCAGCCCAGGACGTCTTTGAATGTGGCCCAACACAAATTTGTAAACATTCTTAAAACATTGAGACTTCTTTTTTTAGTTCGAAAAGAAAAGAAAAGAAATGGAGGCTCTAGTTAAGATCAGAGTCACAGAGGCTCAGGAGAATGGGATGATGATTGGCCATAGTTAGAGGCCCAGAACTTCCTTAGGGTTTGTGTGGGTCAACAGCAAGTTTTTAATATATATTTATTTATTTATTTATTTTGACAGAGAGAGAGAGAGAGAGAGAGATACAGAGACAGAGACAGAGACAGACAGAGACAGACAGAGAACTGAACTGGGGGAGCTCCCAGTTCAGCACATGGTTCTGCACTGGCCGGGGCCGGGACCGATCCCCGGTCCCCGGCGCTGCAAAGTGAGCGCCCAACCCACTGAGCCATCTCGGCTTCCCCAACAGCAAGTTTTTATCTTAACAGTGGATGATAGACCTTCTCCCTGGTTGGTACATTGGTTGTTCTTGTGCTTTTAAAAAATAACAACGTCTTTACTGAAAAGTAATTCACATACCATAGCTTTCATCCTTTTAAAGCTTTTGTGTCTGGCTTCTTTCATTTTACATAATGTGTTCTCATTATTCATCCTTGTAGCATTTATCAGAACTTCATTCCTTTTTATGGCTGAATAATAGTCCATTGTATGGATATGTCATTCATTAGTTGACAGTCATTGGGTTGTTTCATTTTTTGGCTATCATGACTAACACTGCTATGAATATTTGTGTGCAAGACTGTGTGTGGACCTTTGTATTAATTTCTCTTGGCTATCTAACTAGGAGTAGAATTGCTGAGTCATATGGTAATCTTTACATTTAACCTTTTTGAGAAACTGCCAGATAATTTTCTATGGTGACTATTACCATTTTATAATACCGGTACTTTCTCCACAGTAGTGGCAGAGGGTTCCAATTTCTCCACATCTTCAGTAACACTTGTTACTATCTGTCTTCTAAAATTTTGCCTTCTGGTGGGTTTGAAGTGGTGTTTTGCTCATTGTGGATATTTTTCATTTACTTATTAACTCATAATGAGCTTTACATAGGCTTATTGGCCATTTATACAGCTTCTTTGAAGAAGTAGCTAGTCAAATTCTTTAACCATTTTTTAATTGTTGTTGTCTTTTTGTTTGTTTGTTTTTGACAGAGAGAGAGACAGAGAGAAGGGGGAGGGCCCAGAGCAGTCTACATAGTTGTATATCATTAGTTTTCCATATAGTTTCACTCCACAGGTGGGTACAGGGCTGCACAGGGCAAGAACTAGGCCGGGGGCCTCCCGCATAGGCCCCAGCAAGAACTAAACTGGGGGCACACCCCAGTTCAGCATATGGGTCCACACAGGCTGGGGCCGGGATTCGATCCTTGGGCTCTGAAGATGCAAAGTGAGCTTTCAACCCGCTGAGCCATCCCAGCATCCCATGTTATTGTCTTTTTATTGGTGATTTGTAAAAGTTCTTTATATCTGGTATTAAGACTAGTCCTTTAAGAGGTAAATGATTTGCAAATACAGTCATGTGCTGCATAACAACGTTTTCATTACAACAGATGGAATATAATCTCCACGAGATTATAATGAGCTGAAAATTTTTCATCACCTAGTCACATCATAGCTGCTATAATGTCATCGTGCAACACATTGCTCATGTGTTTGTGGTGATGTTGGTGTAAACAAACTGCACTTCCGGTCATAAAAGTATAGCACATAGAGTTATGTACAGTATATAATACTTGATAATAAGTGACTAACTGGTTATTCCATTCTGGAAGCCCCTTTCGTGTCTTTAGCTGTTTAGTTGTGCTGTTGTGGCTACCTCAATGTCCTGCATTGATTCAGGTCACACATTGCTTCTGGATTGGCAGTCAAATAAAAACATTATGGTGGGGGAGAGTAGGGAGGGGGAATCAAACATAAGGTGATGGAAAGTGAGCTGATTCTGGGTGGTGAGAGGTATATAGCATAGTACTTAGACATTTATAAACTTAGGAAGTGATTCCTCCCCTCCCCAAAATCTAGTACTCACCTGGCATCATATATAGTTCTTATAATATAATTGACTATATTCCCTATGCTGTACTTTATATCCCTGTGACTATTTTGTAACTGCCAATTTTTACTTCTTAATACCTTCACCTTTTTCTCCCGGCTCCCCAACCCCTTTCCCACCTGGCAACCATCAATTTGTTCTCTGTATCTGTTTCTGTTTTGTTTATTTTGTTTCTTAGATTTCACATATAAGTGAAATCATATGGTATTTGTCTTCTTCAGTCTGACTTATTTCACTTTGCATATTACTCTCTATTTCCATCCATGCAGTTGCAAATGCTAAGATTCCATTCTTTTTTTTGTGGCCAAGCAATACTCCATTGTGTATCGTGAACCACATCTTATCCAGTTGTCTAGTTTTGTTTTTTTTTAGATTTAGTGTATTGTTTTGACAGAGAGATACAGAGAAGGGGGAGGGTCCACAGCAGTCTCCATAGTTGTACATCATTAGTTTTTGGCATAGTTTCATTCCACACAGGTGGGCGCAGGGCCGCACAGGGTGGAAACCGGGCCAGGGCCTCCCACATGGGAAGTTCTCCCTGGTGGGAACCGAACTGTGGGCCTCCCACATGGGAAGCACATTGTACCCAGTTCAGCATTTGGGTCTGCATGGTCCTGGGTAGGGACTTGATCCTCAGACCCTGGGACTGCAAGGCAATCACTCAACCAGCTGAGCCATCCCAGCATCCCCTTCCCATTTTTTAAGTGGATTTTAATTTTTTTGATGTTTTATGAATACTTTATAAATTTTGGACATTAACCCCTTATTGGATGTATCCTTAGCGAATATCTTCTCCCATTTAGTGGGTTGTCTTTGTTTTGTTGATGATTTCCCTTACTGTGCAAAAACTTTTTAGTTTGGTGTAGCCCCATTTGTATATTTGTTCTTTTGTTTCCCTAGCCCCCAAAGTATATATCCAGAAAAATATTACTAATAGCAAAACCACATCCCTTGAATGCTTAACTTTCTCTTGTGCTTGATTTAATCTAATCTTGCTTTGTAACATGCTGTGCAGGCTCATAGCCTAGGAGCAATAAGCTCTACCATGTGACCTAGGTATGTAGTAGGCTGTACCATCTAGGTTTGTGTAATTGCACTCTATGATGTTCTCACGACATCACATAACAATGCATTCCTGAGAACATATCTCTTGTTAAACATGTATTTTCTCTCGTGGATTGTCTTTTTGCTTTCTTGACGGTGTCCTTTGAAGTAGAAAAGTTTAAAATTTTGATGAAGTTCCATTTATCTGCATTTTGTTTTGTCACTTAATTTTGGTGTCATATCAAAAAAACCATTGCTAAATTCATGAAGGTCATGTTTTTATTCCTGATTTCAGTAATTTGAGTCTTCTCTCTTTTTTCCCCCTGGTTATTTTAGCTTAAAGGTACATCAATTTTGTTGATCTCTTCAAAGAACAAGCTTTGGCTTTGTTTTTCTTTTCTCTATATCCTTTATTACCTCTCTAATGTTACCATTTTCTTCTTTCTGTTTATTTTGGGTTTGGTTTGGTTTTCTTTTTCCAGGTTCTTTTTATTTTTTTATTTTTTAAAGATTTATTTTTATTGTTTTTGACAGAGAGATACAGAGACAGCGAGAAGGGGAGGGCCCAGAACAGTCTCCATAGTTGCACATCATTGGTTTTTCCACATAGTTTTATTCCACAGGTGGGTGTGGGGCTGCACAGGGCAGGACCTGGGCCGGGGTCTTCACCCTGGTGAGATTTGAACTGGGGGCACTCCCCAGTTCAGCATATGGGTCCACACGGGCTGGGGCTGGGATTCGATCCTTGGTCCCCAGGGTTGCAAAGTGAGCGCTTAACCCACTGAGCTATCCCAGCTTCCCCTCTTTTTATTTATTTATGCATTTATTTATTTTTATTTATTTATTTTAAGTGTATTTTTTTTAAGATTGATTGTTTTTGATAGAGACAGAGAGAGACAGAGAAGGGGGGAGGGGGCCCAAAGCAGTTTCCATAGTTGGCAGCACTAGTTCTCCATATAGCTTCACTCCGCAGGTGCGCGCGGGGCTGTACAGGGCAGGAACTGGGCCAGGGGCTCCCACACAGGCCCCCGGCAAGAACTGAACCAGGGGCACACCCCAGTTCAGCACATGGGTCCACCTGGGCCAGGGCCGGGACCCGACCCCTCGGTCCCTGGGGCTTCAAAGAGAGCGCTTAACCCGCTGAGCCATCCCAGCCTCCCCTCTTTTTATTTTTTAAAGGTTTTATTTTATTGCTTGAGAGAAAGTGAGAGAGAAATAGAAGGAGGAAGCGCCCAGAGCAGTCTCCATAGTTGTACATCATTAGTTGTGACATGGTTTCATTCCACACAGGTGGCTGTGAGGCTGTGCGAGGTATGGGAGGCGAGCACCTTCACCGCTGAGCCATCCCAGCTGTTACCAGCTGTGCCTCAGTTCAGCATATGGGTTTGCACGGGCCTTGAACAGGAATTGAACCCCATACCTTACAATTGTGAGACAAGTGCCCAAACCACTGAGCTATCCTGGCATTCCTCTTTTTCTTGGTTCTTAAATGGAAAATTGATTTTTGATTTGAAATCTCTTTTTTTTTTTAAAGGAAAGGTTTTTTAAATATTTATTTATTTATTTATTTTTATTGTTTTTTTGACAGAGATAGAGAGAGATACAGAGACAGAGACAGAGAGAGAACTGAACTGGGAGAACTCCCAGTTCAGCATATGGTTCCGCATGGGCCGGGGCCGGGATTTGATCCCTGGTCCCCGGTGCTGCAAAGTGAGCCGTCCCGGCTTCCCCTGAAATCTCTTTTTTAAAAAAACTTTTAAGAAGTTTTATTAAATTATAATTGATCAACAGACAATTATAATCATTTTGTTTTTTGTTTTTTCTTTAAAATAGGTGCTTACATCTGTAAATTTCCCTAGGCATACTGCTTTAGCAGTATCCTATAAGTTTTGATATGTTGTATTTTCAGTTTTCATTCATCTCAAAGTATTTCTAATTTTCCTTGTGATTTCTTCTTTGACTTATTGGTTATTTATAAATGTGTTGTTTAATTTCTACATAGTTGTGAATTTCCCAAAATTTTCTTCTTTCGTTTTCTAACTTTATTCTACTATGGCCAGAGGACATACTTTATATGATTTCAGTCCTTTTACAGTTATTGAGTCTTCAAATTCAGCCTGTCCTAGAGAATATTCCACATACCCTTGATAAGAATATATATTCTGCTGCTTTTGGGTGGTAAGTTCTATTCATGTCTGTTAGGTCTTATTGATTTATGGTATTTACATTTTATGTTTCCTTATTGATCTTTTATCTAGTGTTCTATTCATTTGTAAAAGTAGGGTATTGATGTCTTTACCTATTGTCATTATTGACTTGCTATATTTCCCTTGCCCTGTGCTTTCTTAACAGTTGCGTAGTATACCTCAGTCAGGTCTAGTCCCACTAAGTCCATTCACTCTCCTACATGAGCTTTTAGGTTTCTAGCTTCCCCCTCTTGATAGAACCTTGAGGGTTGTCAGGCTTGTGCATCCACTATGCCCAGGGCTGATTCCTAGTAGGGGGTTTCTGTGTTGGGAGGAAGTAGATTTAGAATCATCTTGCCAGGTTTTCCAGGAAGTCTGAGCCAAGGCCCTTCTTGGGGTGCCAAAGAGGAAGGAGGGTCCCCCGTGCCCCTATCACCTTTGTGAACTGTCCTGTGGAGTAGGGTCCTGGGCTTCCCATGCCTCATCTTTCTGGTCCTGATGACAACCTGATGGGGTAGCCCTTATTATTATCACCATTTTACAGATGGAACAACTGAGGTTTGGGGAAGGGATGAGCCTTGTCTGGGTCACACAGTGAGGCTGTGGCTGAGCTGTCCAGCTGCAGACTCTGCTTTCCATTACCACGTCTGCTTGCTAAGTTGTCCCTACAGGGAGATGTGACTATCTTTTCTGTCTTCAGAGTTCAGGGGCTCCTTTCCATCATTGTTCCAGGAGGTTTGGTGTGGTGACCGGGATGGTGCCCTGCAGATGGGGACAGGAATGAGACAGAGAGAGAGTTGGTGCCTCATTGGTGGGGTGTACTGTTAGCTGTGCAACTTTGGTTCGGATGATCTAGCCTCAGTTTTTCATCTGAGAAATGGGGCTAGCAAGAGTCCCTGTGAGGGTGAAACAAAGACTTGTGTGCTCACAGAGCTCAGTGTGGTGCCTGTGTCATATGTATCCCAGAGATGCCAACTACTCTTGCTGTTTACTCCTCAGCAGGCATTTATTGAGCACCTGCTTTGTGCCAGACACCATGCTGGTACTGGAGACCTGCAGTGAACAAAGCAGACAAGAATTATTGTCTTCATAGGGCTGACAGTCTGGGGGATTTGGGTCCAGGAGGCAAGAAGGAAGCTTATATGCTGGTGTCAGGGCAAAGATCGTGCGTGGGGAGGGGACAGAGCCTGACCTGGGGAGCTGGGAGGCAGGGGCTCTCCCAGGAGGCACCAACCAGCCAGTGTCCTAAGGAAGAGTGAAGGATGCTGGGGGGCATCTGGTGGTAGAGCAAGCAGGCCAGGCAGAGGCATCAGCCCCTAGGTCCTAGAGCAGGGAATGGCAAAGAGGTGACAGGATGCTGGTACAGGGCTCTGTAAGTCACAAGGAGACTGATTTTGTCCCGAGTGTGCTGGAAACCACAGGTGGGTTTTAAGTGCATGTGCAGTGTGATCTGACTGCAGTTTGAAAAGCTCTCCTTGTCTGTTGGGTTGAGAACTCATGGGACAGGGCCATGGTCCAGGGAGATGGCAGGAGTGTGGCTGTGACCCAGGGAACTTAACCTAAGGGCTGAGACTGAGCAGGGGAGAAGGGGATGGGTCTGGGTATTTCTCAAGCAGCTAACATGATTGGCTGAGAGATGGGCTGTAAGGGAGTGGAGAAGAGTAACCAGGAAGAGCAGTGAGGCTGGTCTGTCTTGTGTGACACTGCAGCTGGTCTGCCTGGAGAGTTCCTTACAGTGTGGCATCCCATCACACTTGAAGAGGTTTTGGGAAGGAGCTTGTTCCCGGGGGCCACTCCCCACTCTTCTGTTGAAGCAGAGTCTGCAAGGAGGATGGTTATTTATTTATTTATTTATTCATTTATTTATTTTATTGATTTTTGACAGAGAGAAACAGAGACAGAGAGAGACAGAGAAGGGGGAGGGCTCAGAGCAGTCTCCATAGTTGACATTAGTTTTCCACATAGTTTCACTCCACAGGTGGGCACAGGGCTGCGCAGGGCAGGAACTGGGCCGGGAGCCTCCCACATAGGCCCTGGCAAGAACTGAGCTGGGGGCACACCCCACCTCAGCATGTGGGTCCGCATGGGCTGGGGGGGATTCGATCCTTGTTCTCCGGGGCTTCAAAGCGAGTGAGTGCTTAACCCGCTGAGCCATCCCAGCTTTCCCAGGATGGTTCTTGAATGTTGAGAATTGTGTGAGGCTCTGTCTGGCTTTCCTTCCTGTGTGTTCACTAACATCCTACCTGTGGGTTTAGTTGGGCCTCTCCAGTTTGTGACAGATGCAGAGCTGGAAGTACTTACATGGCGGACCACCATCCAGGGCTGCAGAGACACAGCGAGTGCTCATCCCCTCCTCTTGCACCTGCACCGTTTCTTTTCATTCTCACCACTCCTCATTTTTATAGATCATGTGGCCAACCCTTGAGCAATGCTGTATAGAACATTGAGGAATCTCTGAGGGGACCCTAGGAGGGTGGAGTTAAGAGCTGGATCCCAAAATGCCAGCCATTTCTCAGTCACCCTTTTAAAGGCTACTTGTCTGACCAGTTGCTGTGGGACTTCTCGGTACAGCTGAGAAGTTAAAAATTAGTATTTAACTATTATAAAAGTTATAAAAGATCACACTGGAGACTATAAAACAAAGTTTTCCATTCTCACTCCAGACAACCTTCATCAAGGGTTTGAGTGTCGCCTCCAAGCTTCTTTCCTCTGCATTAAAAAAAAAACAAAAGTGGAGGAGACTATTGGTTCTGTACATTGCACTACGACCTGGATTGCTCTCGGGCCAGTTCCAAAGCCGTGTTAGCCAGTTCTCTGCTGATGGACATCTATCTATGTGGTTAATGGGTTTCACTTTGGAAAGCATTGTCACAGGGTGTGGCTGTCCTTGTAAACCCACCCACAAGAATGAAAACAGTGGTGATGTGGACAGAGGGGTCTAGGTAACAGTCAGAGAACATGACATCTGTGTCGGGTCCTGAGTGCACAGAGGAAGCCAGGATTGTACAAAGGCTCAGAGGAACATTCCAGGCAGGGAATCAGCTCAAGCAAAGGCCCTGAAGCAGGATAGGTTTGGCCTCCTTGCTGTATCTTGATCACCAAGTTTGGCTAAAATTAGTAGTGAAGTGGAGTTGGGGGCTGAGGGCAGGGAGGTAATGTAATGGGTTGATTGTTCAGGGCCTTGGAGGCCATAGGAATACTTTGGAGCACAGGAGGGATGTGATCTGACTCACTGTATTGAGTTTTCCTTTGATATAGGGCAAATACTCTCTTTTAGCTAAGAACTTTGCAAACCCTTCCAACTACCTCTGAGGCAGGTAGCATTATTCCCACTTAACAGACAAGGAAACTGAGGCACCAAGAGGTGACTCAACCTACCCAGATTGTTGAGAAAGGAAAGAGCAGTGCCTGGACTCCAGTTGGGCTCTGAGAAACAGCCAGGGCTGCTAGTCACCATGGGCCACTTCCTGCTTTTTCTCCTGGCCTGGTTGCCAATTCATGAGAACATGGAGCAGGTGACACTAGGGCTGAGTGCCAAGGGTGGGGCTGGTTCTGGAACCTGCAGGATTCTTGAGCATGGAGGAACCTGCTGGGAATTTTGCAAAGAGGGTAGCATCTGAAGTGGGGTTGTGAATGCTGATAAGATGCCATCCCACCCCACCACTTGTCTGAGCCTCAGTCTCATTTGTACAATGGCAAGTTTGATACTTCATCCCACAAGCATTGGTAACCTGCTTTGTGCCTGGCTCTGTTGGGAGCTGGAGAGAGGCCAGAGAACATGCCAGGCAAAGGACCTTGCCGTCTGTGATTCTGCTACTCTAGTGAGTAGGAAGGGACAGACCACAGCCATGTGAACAGATCAGTAAACTGGAAGTTGCCAGTTAGGAGTAGAATTGAGAATTTAGCAGGATGATGTGTGACAGAGGGGATCTGCTTCTCTCTGTCTCTCTATCTCTGTCTCTGACAAAAACAATAATAAATCTTTTTTTAAAAAAAGAAAGTACAGAGAACACTCCATTAAAATTTGCCCATGAAATGATTACAATCTTGTTAGTTTCTCAGCAAAAATAGCTCAGATCTAAAGAACTTTAAAGCCCATGGGGGCAGGGGGATGGGTAATTAAATAATTTAGGGCCCATCCACAACACTGCAGCCACCAACAATAAATAAATAAATAAATAAGCTTTTTATTTATTTATTTATTTATTTTTAAAGATTTATTTTATTGATTTTTTTTTTTTTTTATCTTTTCACATTTATAGAGAGAAATTATCTTTTTGTCTTCAGCGCATATTTATTTCTATTTTACTTTTGACAGATAGAGAGAGAGACAGAGACAGAGACAGTTAGAGAACTGAACTGTGGGAACTCCCCAGTTCAGCATGTGGGTCCTGCCTGGGCCGGAGCCGGGATTCGATCCTCGGTCC
>PVKE010014511.1:0-34842 GCA_004027555.1 Craseonycteris thonglongyai | reverse complement strand
AGAGAGAGAGAGAGAGAGAGAGAGAGAGAGAGAGAGAGAGAAAGTGAGAGACAAAGAGACAGAGAGAGGGTGGAGGGCCCAGAGCAGTCTCCATAGTTGCATGTCATTAGTTTTCGATATAGTTTCACTACTCAGGTGGGCATGGGGCTGTGCAGGGCAGGAACCAGGCTGGGGGTCTCCTGCATGGGAGGCCCACCCTGCAAGATGGGGGTATCCCACATGGAAAGCATGCCTGGGACAGGAACCAAACCAGGGGCCTCCCACATGGGAAGCTCTCCCTGGTAAGAAATGAACTGGGGACACACCCCAGACACATCCCTGGATCTGCACAGGCCAGGGCTGGAATTCAATCCTCAGACCCCAGGCTGCAAAGCAAGTGTCCAACCCACTGAGCCATCCTGGGATCCCCTGCTCTGTCCTTCAAATTGAACAATTTTTATTGACTTGTTTGTCACCTTCTTTTCCAAATACTCAATTCTATAAATTGTTTATATCAAATACCGTACATATTTCAGTTACAAAATAACCCCTTGTCTTTCCTTTATATTTTCAATTTCTTTCCTGATGAAATGTCCTATATTTTTATTAATTGAGAACTTTTTTTAAAAATATTATTAAGTATGATAATAACAGCTACTTTAAAGTCCTTGATTGAAAATTCCAACAGCTAGGTAACCTCAGATTTAACCTCCATTAATCTTCTTTTCCTTTTAGCATAGTTCTTTATATGTTGAGTAAACTTAGATTTTGGAAACGTTATGATATTAAACCCCTGAATTATGTTACATTGTTTCAAAGAGTGTTGATGGTTGTTAGCAGGCATAAAACTCCATCTATGACTGGCAGGAAGCATGTTCAAGTCCTAAGTCAGTTCTATAAGTCCTACGTGCCCTGCCTCACTTCTGCCTTACATACTCGTATGTATGATTCAAGGGCATGACAAAACTTTAAGCAGAGTTTATACCCAGAATGTAGGTTTTTCTGGCTCCAGTTCTCCCCTCTGCAGGATTTTGCCCGTCACTCTGAAATCTACTGTTGCCTGAGCTCTGTCTGTTTCCTCATTCTAGACAGACGGAAGACTTTTTATAAGCATTAGAGCTGCTTACTTAGGCCGAAGCCACAAAATAAAACTTTCATATTTTGTCTCTCAGATTCTCAGAAAATGAAAAAATGGCCACTTCTCTCTCCAAATTTTAACTACAATCCAAAATCTATGTGCTTCTGTTCACTCTCCAGAGCCTACATGTAGCTGTTTATTTTGTATTTGTTCACAATTTAGTATTTATTTACTAGATACTCTGTGATAAGTTTGCTTTTTCACATCAGATAAACAGTATATTTTAGCTTTCAGTGAGGCTGTTTGCCCTGTTACCTCAGTTTTTTCTTTTTTATATATTTTTATTTATTTATTTAAATATATATATATATATATATATATATATATTTTTTTTTTTGACAGAGAGAGAGAGAGAGAGAGAGAGATACAGAGACAGAGACAGAGAGAACTGAACTGGGGGAGCTCCTAGTTCAGCATATGGGTCCGCACGGGCCGGGGCCGGGACTCAATCCTCGGTCCCCAGCGCTGCAAAGTGAGCGCTTAACCCACTGAGCCATCCCGGCTTCCCAACCTCAGTTTTCTAATGAGACCAAGTGCCGTTGATTTTCAGTTTGTTCATTTTCACTTGTTATAAGGACAGAAATGGTAACTTCTAAGCTCCTACATAATAAATAATAGTTCCTATTATTTAAACATTGTTTACTGTTTATCATCTTTAATTCACCTTCTTTCATACTTCCATGTAGGTTATTTGATTCATATTGGAATGTTGTGCTTCATTATATTTTCTGACTCAAGTGCGTGTGTGTGTGTGTGTGTGTGTGCGTGTTTCTTCTTATAATGTCTTTGAATCAATTCTGTGTTCCTTATTCTGTTCATGAGGATGTCTGATAAATTAGTTAAATAATCAACAACAGGTAATTGTTTTCAAGTGGGTGGAGGAAGTATTACTAAGGCTTATTAAGTTTCCTTCTGAAATATAACAAAGTTTTAATGTCACTAGTTTCTTCTGTTTCCACAGTAAAGTGCAGTTTCTTTAACAAAGCATGTGGGGTTATCTTTTCTGTTTTCATCTCATTTTTTAAAACTATTTCATTTTGTTAGAGGCTTTCTGCTACTCCCTTCTTTTCCTCTTACCATCTAAGAGATACCCTTTCTTTGACGTGCTCCCTTTTCCCCAGAACAGAGACTTCTCAAAACTTACACTTGTAGACTTCACACTTTCCCATTCCTAATGTTCACCGTCAAGTTGTCAAGTGTTCTGATCAGATCATGGACCTGTTCTCATATCCTGAGTCAAGATGGAAGCCACTTCTTCTGGGCTTGTACATTAACATTTTGTCTGTATCCTGTCACTCATGAAGCACTCTTTTCCTGTGATCTTTTCTTGCCCAAGGCTCTGCTTTTTGTGTGAGCCTTGGAAACAATTTTGCTGTTTTCAGATTTTTATTTATCTACCTAAAGGTAAACTTAAGATAGCATTTTCACTTGTCTCATGGTTGTACTGTACAAATAAGCTATGAATAGTTTTATCTGCTGCATGTTTTGATCTCTATGGTTTTATTTTAGATGTATAGAGGAGATATGTGAAATTTAAGTAGCCCACCTTGTTTACAAATGGAATAACAGCCTGTTATTAATTTTCTTTATATTATTTTTAAACCATTATAATAAGCCTATGAAATAGATATTATTACTCCCATTTTGCAGATGAGGAAGCTCTGAAAGGTTATTTTTGTTTGCAACCATTTCCTTGAAAAGTGACAGTCAGGGTTAAACCCATATTTAATTCTACAGTTCTTAACTATAGTACTATACTATTGGGGTAATAGTATTGTGACTATAAGTATAAGGTGCTGGATTCAGATTGCCCAAATTGAAATCATGGTAGCTGTGGCCTTCAACAAGTTATACAACCTAAAGAGCTTAGAAAATGTCTAATTATTCATTCATAAAATAAGAATGACATAGTACTTTTCTTTATAGAAATATCTTAAGTTTAGATTAAATAATTCAAGTTCATAGCATGTATTACATACTTAATATATCTTGTGTATATTAATTTACGTGTGTGTGTGTGTGTGTGTGTGTGTGTGTGTGTGTGTGTGTGTATAATTCTAAAGCAAATATTTTGGTAAAATTATTTCAGAGCTTTTTCTCCCAAATAGACGGTCAGTGGAGAAACCTCTTGGAAATAAAGTCTAGTATTTTTTATAATATAAAACATGATCTTTCTATCCATAGGCCAGAAAATTGTGCTATCCCAGTTACAAAAGAAAAGTTAGAATTTATTTTTAAAATGGTAAAATGAAACCTAGTGCTTACTCTCTCTAGAAGTGTACACTTTAATATGATCTTATGTTCCCTTTAGAACTGTTGAAAAGTTGGCAGAGCAGAAAATATTTGATATCCTATTATATTGTAAATCTGTAGCATTGGTGAGGCTCTCTAGTCTAAAAACAACACAGGTACTTCAAAACAAGAGGTATTGAAGCTACTCAGCATTGCTGTGGTTTTCAGGGAAAACATGCCTCTTAAACTGAAGTTGGAAGCTCCATAGTGAAACAGGGAAAATGTGCTTACTTAACTCTACATGCAGTGTAGATCATTTCAATTATACCGGTACTCCGCATCTTCCCATCCCTAGTATGCATTGTTGGATGTGGTTTGCAGAATTGTCGAGATTTCTGAACTACCGGTATTATTAATAACTATCCATTAGTGCAATGCTAGTAGTTATTGTTTTCTGACTGTTCCCTCATGTCCCCATACCTGGGTATATGTCACTGCAAGTGAAGAGTGGGGAGCAGTGGAGGATTGTGGGGTCATCTTGGTTAACTTTAGATTTTCTATCAACAGTGAGAAATAGCATAGAGGGAAGAGATTAGGCAAAACTGGAGGGCTAGGAGGTCAGTGTGATGTAGCAAAACATCCTCACCCACTCTACATCAAGTGACCCAGCTCCTCTTCAGTGGTATATTCTTTAGCATGTTGAGACTATAAATAACTTTATTGATAACAGTTCAGAAATAGGGCCTGGGCATGTAATACATTCAAACGCTGCACAGTTGTTTCTGTCATGTTCACACAACTGAGAGCCATCGATGCAGAGGAAAGGACTTGATGAACACATTGCTCTTGATATGGCTACAAGAGACCACATTTACTTTCTTGAAAAGATGTAAAATTAGCTTAAAGTAAAGGATACTTCTGTTTAGTAAGTGTTTGAAGATGCAGGATGGGTAAATCCAGTCACTAACAAGAGATAGAGTCTTCAACCTCTTTCAAGTTTTGTAAAGTTTCATGTTGGATACTAACAGCCTAAGCATAAAAGCCAGAGAACTTGTCTGATTTGAATTGCTTGGTGTGACCTATATGGATATTTTGATAGCATTTTTTCATATCATTAACTCGGCCCTAAACTCTGTTTCTAAAAAAGATAAAGAAATAAAAATTCAAATTTAAAATTTAGATGTAATTTTGTATTTAAATTTGTTTTTATTTATTTATTTGTTTTATTTTATTGTTAAATTTAATGGGGTGGCATTGGTTGGTAACAATCAGATAGTTTCCAGATGTACAAGTCCTCATCATATCATTCATGCATCGTATTATGTGTCCACCACCCAGAATCAGCTCCCTCTCCACCACCATATATCCGGTGCCCATTCCCACCTCTCCCCCCACAACTCTCCCTCCCCTCTCCTCCCCCCTCTCCAGGCAACCAACAAACCATTGAGTGTGTACATAATGCTGGTGCCCTCTCCCACCTCTCCTCCCTCACTCCCTCCCCCCTCCTCCCCTTCTCTCAGGCAATCACCAAGATATTGAGTGTGTCCATAGGTCTCTGTGTCTTTGTTACTTTCAGTTTTATATTCCACCTATAAATGAGGTCATATGTTTCCTGGTTCTTTCAGTCTGACTTACTTCGCTTAATAAGATGTATCAATCATTACCCTGAATGTAAATGGACTGAATTCACCAATAAAGAGGCACAGGGTAGCAGACTGGATCAAAAAAACAAAATCTAACCATATGCTGCCTACAAGAGACACGCCTCAGCCACAGGGACAGACATAGACTCAGGGTAAAAGGATGGAAAACAATACTCCAGGCAAATGGCAGTCAGAGAAAAGCTGGAGTGGCCATACTGATTTCTGATGATACAGACATCAGGATAAAAATAATAACAAGACATAAAGATGGTCATTACATCTTGATAAAAAGGACAATACATCAAGAAAACATGACACTCGTCAATATATATGCTGCCAATCAGGAAGCACCAAAATTTATAAAACAACTACTAACAGATCTAAAAGGAGATTTTGACAAAAACACAATTATAGTAGGGGATTTAAACACCCCCCTTGACAATATTGTAAATTTGTTTACATAAGTACATATATGCAATTATACATATGATTATTCTTCTATACTTTTCTCTTGAGATAAAAGATCTGTGTTTAAAGGCACCAGTATCAGTTCAGCAATATATTGTTAGTGAAATAAATGATATTAGAGAAACAAAGAAAATGAGATATATTTCTTGTCATCAAGAAGTATGCCATATTACTGAGAACATTTTAAAAATAACCTAAATGTTCCCAACCTTGCAAAACTATGCCTAAAAAGTGTTTACAGATGATTATGACTTATTTGTGTGAAACTAACTCTCTCAATGTACCCCAGTTTTTGAAGAGTTTCCAAGTCACACACTTGTTCTGGAACAAGCCCCTCAGCTTATACTGTTCTCATCTCTTCATTCTGTCACAGGGCTTGTTAACCTCATGAGTCACAGCTTATCTGAGAGTAGTAACACTATTCAAAGTCAAGTTAAGTGTTTACCTGATCACTTTCTTTCTTCACAAACTTTCAATCTCATCTAACTTTAATTCAAAAGTGATGATTAAATAGGAATTTTTTTATGTTGTGAAAGAGACATGAGGTGAAACCACATTATTGATTCTCTCTCTCTGTGTGTGTATATTCACATGCACACATGTATATATGTACATATACATATCTAGTTTATATATTATATATAAATATACTCATATATAAAATATATATATAAATAAAGAAATAAATATATACATAGTTTATATATGTTAAAATATATATTATATATACATAGCTTCTATATAATTATTTTCTAGTGTAGTAGGAACTAAGAGGGTCAGGGCAGTAAGACACATAGTTGTTGCTCTCAAGGAAGTCATAGGTCATGAAAAGTTTAGAGATAAATATAAATGACTATGATATCAATAGAAAAAAATGTTCTGTATAGGAAATGTAAACAAAATTATACAGAGATCAGAATCAGAAAAAATTACCTATGGCTGAATAACTCATAGATAAGATGGCAATATAATTTATCATCTAAACCTCCACATTTTTAAGAATAAAAGAGGGAACTATTGGCAATTATGTTAGAAAAACAGGTTTTAACCAGGGTTGTTGCAGGCAATCCAGGACATATGAGTCATCTTAAAGGGAGAATCTTAGAGAAGAGATTGCATTTCAGTGAAAAATTGAAAAATGGCTAGGAACTGGACAATAGAAATCAAGTGAGGGTCATATAACAGCAATAGCATTATCAAAGTGATAGGCATAATTTTAAAAATATGGATGTTTTTAAAAATTGAAGATGATCATTTATATACTGAAAGGACCAACAAATGTAAAGTGCTATTTCAGGATCCTGGAAGGAATCAGCTGGTGTAAAATTAAACTGGGTAACTTAATAAAATAATTATTCGCAGAACTATGGTTAGTGTTAGAGAACTATAATGAATAATTAAATTTTCCACAGGCTGTTTCTACCCTCTGAGTTTAAAGTGGTGAAGGGATTCAGGGTTTTTGAAACCTGATGAGGGCTGCCTGACAGAAGCTTGGACTTTCAATAAAGGCCACAACAAACTTACAGTGATGTGGAATAAAGAGGATTGCTCATGAAATAAATGTCTTGATTTACTCTCCGCCCACTCACTGATCTCTTGCTGTTACTTTCCATTGGACAAACATAAATAAAAGCCAGCAGGTAAGAGAACTGTTTAAACCATATTGGTCAGATTTCTGGGACAAAGTACCAGAAAGGTGGGGAATAGACTTGGAAATACAAAGAGAATATAGCCAAAACAGAGAGTGAACATGGGAACAAGTTCAATAAGGGAGAAAATAAAAAGTTGATTATGGATATTGATAGTGCTATGAGTGAATGCAAGAAAATGAAGAACTGAAGTTTGGGAAAGATCAAAATTATTTTGGGGTCAACTGAATAATGTTAACATTTAACAGTTATTCCTGCTTACCTCTACCTCTCTAGAATCTGGACTGGTATTTATGGTATAATGTTTTTGCATCTTTCTGTATTTGGAATGGTGATTTTAATGATTACTACTCTCAGATAAGCTGTGACTCATGAGGTTAACAAGCCCTGTGACAGAACGAAGAGATGAGAACAGTATAAACTGAGGAGCTTGTTCCAGAACAAGTGTGTGACTTGGAAAGTCTTCAAAAACTGGGGTACATTGAGAGAGTTAGTTTCACACAAATAAGTCATAATCATCTGTAAACACTTTTTAGGCATAGTTTTGCAAGGTTGGGAACATTTAGGTTACTTTTAAAATGTTCTCAGTAATATGGCATACTTTTTTTTTTTTTTAAGATTTATTTTATTGATTTTGACAGACAGACAGACAGAAACAGAGAGAGACAGAGAGAAGGGAGAGGGCCCAGAGCAGTCTCCATAGTTGACAGCATTAGTTTTTCATATGGTTTCACTCCACAGGTGGGCATGGGGCTGCGCAGGGCAGGAACTGGGCCAGGGGCTCCCACACAGGCCCCAGCAAGAACTGAACTGGGGGCACACCCCAGTTCAGCATATGGATCCGCATGAGCCAGGGCCGGGATTCAATCCTCGGTCCCCGGGACTTCAAAGTGAGTGCTTAACCCACTGAGCCATTCCAGCTTCCCCATACTTCCTGATGACAAGAAATATATCTCATTTTCTTTGTTTCTCTAATGTCATTTATCTCATTAACAATATATTGCTGAACTGAATGTGTCAAGTCAGAATAGTTTCAACCAGAATGATTTGAAAAATCTAGAAACAGAGTGGTCTGAAGTTCTACAATTTCTATGAGAAGAAATATTCTCTATATAGTTTTCATGCTGTCACGTCCAAGGGAAAACAGGCCTTATTAAATAAGTAGCCCATTACAAGACAAGTTCATGTCCCTTAAACATCACTGGACATCCTATGAATCTGTTTAATTATTTTATCTCTGCAGTCTAAATTCTACCTGGTGAGTCATCAAGGTAACAATCCCTCCATTATTTTGCTTTTGCTTGGCATAACTTTACAATATCTACTATTAATGCAGAGAGATAAGTGTCAAATAGCATTTTTTTTCTGTCTTCTCATTTATTTTGACATATATTTTGTTTTAGTATGGCCCATTATTATCTGCGTCTGTCTTTCTCGTCATCAGTCTCCTAAGGATCTCTCCCTTTCTAAGATAGCTCATTCTCCAGAGGTGGTGACTTCCCAGACCGTCCTGTTTGGTCCCACTCATTTGCAAGGATCTTCCTTTTAAATCCCAGTAGTCACACTCTGACCTAAGAGGATGAACATTCATGTTCAGTATTTCCCAATTTGATTTTTTCACTAATGCAGGTCCTCCTCTTTTCTGTAGACCTGACTTTCAGTCTGGCATGGATTTTAGAGAGAACTCTTCCGATCTGGGCTATTTATTGCCTATTTCCATGATAATTGGAATTTTTGGTCATCTATATCCCCTAATTATGCTCTAGGTATTGTGTGTGGGTGACATTTATTTTATTGGTTCTTTTGGCTTTGTAAGAAGAGGATGTATGAAAACATTAAAATTTAGGCCACTTCCATCATCCTGTGAAAAATTGTAATATACCTGCTCCCTTTTCACCTCCATTTGTGGTTTACTTTTCTATCTTGTTATTTTTCAATATTTCTAAATAGATAGCCATATTTCTTTTATACAACATGAAATTGAATTTCACTTTGAAACAATTTAAAGTACTGTTCTTCTAATTAAACTAAGCCAAATAATGTTTATTGGTATGACAGTAAGTTTGGTTTCTGTTTTACACTTTGTCTAATGTTTCATCTACTTTTCAACATGTGGACATTTCTATTTCCCCTTTTTATTGTTTTTTGATAATTGGTTTGTATTTATATAGCAAGGGTTTAACTTTATGTGGCATGTAACTCCTTTTATCTGTATTTCCTCTATTTCTTCTACCTTTCAATCTTATTCAATGAGATTATCTTTATTGTGTTTACCTTTATACACATATATAGTTAAGTTTCTACTACTGCATTTGTCAGCTTTAAGCAGCTACTACTGAATTTGTCAGTTTTAAGCAATATACTTTGACTTTCAACATTTCACCTTTTCTCCCCTTGTCTTGACATTTTGGTTAGCTGTCATTTCTATGTTGTAAGAACACTTGGGAAAGCTGGGATGGCTCAGCGGGTTAAGTGCTCGCTTTGAAGCCCTGGGGACCGAGGATCGAATCCCAGCCCCGGCCCATGCGGACCCACATGCTGAACTGGGGTGTGCCCCCAGTTCAGTTCTTGCTGGGACCTATGTGGGAGGCTCCCGGCCCAGTCCCTGCCCTGCGCAGCCCTGTGCCCACCTGTGGAGTTAAACTATATGGAAAACTAATGTCAACTATGGAGACGGCTCTGGGCCCTCCCCCCTCTCTCTGTCTCTCTCTGTCTCTGTTTCTCTCTGTCAAAAATCAATAAAATAAAACTTAAAAAAAAAAAAAGAACACTTAACATTTTCAGAGCATTCTGCTACTTTTATTTCAACCATTTTAAGTCAAAATTTTACTGTTAAGAGTGTTAATTATTTATTACCACCTTCTTTAATGGGTTTTTCTTATAACACCTTGGATGGATAAAAATTATGCTCTCGTAGATTCTTCAAGAAGGGTTCATGAACATAATAATTCCTAAATTTCTATATATTTTAAATGATCAATGCCCTTTACACTTCATAATTTGAGTGGGTAAAATGACCTTGGTTCACACTTTTTCCCTTTATGTAACTTGAATAAGTTCTTTTCATACAGAATGCTGTTATAAAAAGATATTTAATATGAAAATTTTCCTTTTGGTTATAAGAGGTTTAGTATATTTGTCTGGATGTTCAAGAAATACTTTATTGATAATTACATTTCAATAATTGTAATGAGATATAGCTTAGTGTTGACAACATTGGTGATCTTTTGTCACCTGCTAAAATGTTATATTTTGATTTTTATCCTATTTCTTGGGGTGTCTTTAGGTGTAGGATGACAAAATTTCTTTTCTATTATTCATACTCAAAATAGATGTATTCTCCTGGACTAGAATCAAGAGTTCTTTTGAAAATGATGTGAAAATCCAGGTCCTTTTTCTTAGCTACATGTGTCAAAAGTTCCTTTACCTGTTGCTTCAATGTGGCTTTTAAAATATGTTATCTTAGTCACAAGACTATGACTCTGGCTTCTTTTGTTTTGATCCCCACATCTGACCTTGTTACAGGAGGACAGCTACAGATTTTACAGGTTTCTTCATGAAATTCATCTACAAATGTAGCGCACCCACATTTAGATGCAATTGTATGCTGATATTTTCAGAATCTGCCACCTCTAATACTTTCCTAAAATGTCCTATGCCTCTCTCTTTAATTTTCTCAGCCCCTGCCCTATTCAATTAACAACCTCAGATCTCAGAATAAGAACTACTTTTTCTAGTAGAGAATATTTCCTACAAATTTATTATCTTTCCAGACCTCAAGATTTCATCTTCATTCCATATTTTTCTCTACAGTACCTTTACAACTATGGGTGGTTTTATTAATGAACTCTATCTTTGTCAGAATTTATACAGGGCTCTGAGTTTGCCAGTTTCTTTTTCTTCTAGATTTCTAACAGTGTAGTTTGTGTGTGAGATTTTTATTGCTTTGCTAGTATTATTTAGGGTAATCCCAGCTGCTCTAACAAATAAACCCCAAATTTTGATGCCTAACAACAGTAAAGTTCATTTCTTGTTCATGCAAAAGTCCAATGTGGAAGTTCTTATTGACTGGTATGTTTCCTTCATGTGGTGATTTAGGGCTCCACACTCTTTCCATTTTGTTGTTCTAATTGACTGAGCTCAAGAGTCTTTCACATTCAGCTGGGAGGCTGACAAAGAAAAGATCAAGGAGACAGACTTACTTCTTAACCATCTTAGCCCAGAATTGACACACTTTCACTTCTGCTCACAATGTTAGATGAGAATTAGCCACTTGGTTCTACCTAGATGCCAAGCTGGGAGCTCTACAGACTCCCCAGCATGTGAGCTGGTACCCAGAAACAACTCGAAACCATGGAAAGAAAGCAGAAATATTTGATGGGTAGCCTGCTATCTGTCATTGTTTCTTATATTATTCTGTATGGTTTCCAAGAGAAGTAAAAGATTCAGAACTAATTCATTGAAAAGAAAATCCCCAGAATAAATTTTAATGAAACCAAATGTAAGCAGAGCAACTGCTTTCTAAATATTCCTTGAAATATAAGTGGTCTGTTGTTCTTGTTATTAATTGATTTTCTTTTTGTGGAGCACTCATCTGGTGCCTTAGGTTTATTCCAAAGATAGCATAACAATACCATAGAGAATTCAAAGAGAACTCAGTAATCACTGTGCTTTTAAAGTGTGAATCTAAAATTTTGTTTAGCAGACTAGCTAACCACTACCAGTGTGTGTTGAAAGTTTCTTTTAAAAATAGCCACCTGAATTCTGTGGTCTAAGTAGCAGAGTGGGATCTGACTCTAATTTTTTTTTATTAAGTTTATTGTATTGCTTTGACACACGCACACGCACACACAGACAGAGAGAAGGGGAGATGACTAATTTTAAGCAATGAGGTTACAGCTGTGACAGGATGGGGTTTGAATCCATGTATACAGTAACTAAGTCACATAAAATCCTTATAGGCTCTCCTTGAAAACTAATTCCAAGACTTTGGTAAGTCATATTGACCAATTCCTAGGAACATGACTAATAATTGGGAAGGTAATTTTTAATTTTGGCCACATTTATTATTAGAAGTATAAGTATGTGGGGCCTTGCAGTTCATGTATTGTTCAAGCTGCACAATTTGCTCGGTTGATTAATATCTCAGTGATGGTATATACTAAATTAAATTCAAAGGACAGAAATTTTTTGTCAATGCAGAAAACAAAAACTTAAAAACTTACGAAGATAGAGAAGTTGGATTGGTATAGATTGCTTATTTACTCCAAACTATGAGCCTCTGGAAGCCCAAGAAAATGTTTCTTAATTAAGTCATAGCTTCTTAATTCATAAACATAAGCCAGCTGCTAGACACAAGATTCATTGATTGAAAGAAATCAGAAAATGTCAGTCGTTTTCTAAGTCATACTCAGTGTGACCTGTCAACTTTTCCAATGAGCACTTGGAAAAGAGAAATACTTTGATATTCTGAAAATAATTAGATACTAACTCTGACCTAATAGTAATATCCAGAACTCCAAAATATTAACATGCTCATCCAATTAGTGTTAGGGCTTAAACTGGTTAGGTGATAGACTGATTTGATAGAAAGATCATATGCATACACCAAAAGTAATTTCACATACCTTGGAGTATTCAGCTGTTTCATATAACTATCTTTCCAGTAGCAAATTAACATATCCTTGGCATCTGATGTGTAGTTAGTAACTTAGACTGTACTTTTTTCTTGTCCCAATAATTAAAATAGTGTAAAAATGGCAGGAAGAGCAGCAGACTTTCACTGTCTTACCTCAGGGCTATGTCAGTTCTCTTGCTCTCTAATATTATATAGTCCAAAGGGATACTGATCATTTAGATAGCCGACAGAACATCACGCCAGCCATTACATTGATATCATTATGTGAGTTGGATCAGGTGAACATAAAATGTGAGGATCACAGATGCCTTAAAACACAGCCTGAGAGAGAATAAACAAAAAAATCCCAAGAAAATTCAGAAGCTTGCCACATCAGTGGAATACCTAGGAGTCTACTGGTCTGAGACATGTAACATATCCTCTCTGAAGTGAGAGAAAAGTTGATACATGTTACACTATACCATAGAGAAGCACAATATTTATCAGGCCCTTTTGGGTTTTAAGAGCAACATAGGGAAGCCGGGATGGCTCAGTGGGTTAGACGCTCACTTTGCAACCCCGGGGACTGGGGATCAAATCCCGGCCCCGGCCGTGCTGATCCATATGCTGAACTGGGGAAAGCCCCAAGTTCAGTTCTCATCAGGGCGAGACCCTGGCCCAGTTCCTGCCCTGTGCAGCCCCACTCCCACCTATGGAATGAAACTATATGGAAAAACCAATGATGTGCAACTATGGAGACTGTTCTGGGCCCTCCCCCTTTCTCTCTGTCTCTGTCTCTGTATCTCTCTCTCTCTGTCAAAAACAATAAATAAATCTTAAAAAAAAAAAGAGCAACATATATCATACTTGAGTTCACTATCCCACCCATTTACTGGAAAACCCATAAGGGTACCAGATTTAAGTCATTCCCAAAGCAAAAGAAGGCTCTACAGCAGGTCCAAACTGTGGCACAACCTGTCTTAGCACTTAGTAGTCCCACAAAGTAGTCCCAGTGGTAATGAATGTGTGACACAGAGAAATATCATATGGCACCTGTTGCCAATCCTAAAGAAGAACCAGAGTGCAGAACTGCCTCTAGGGTTTGGAGTAAAAGTGTTGACTTCTGATAAGGAGGAGTCTCAGTATGAAAAGCCATTGAAAAGCCATCTTGGCTTACTACTGAACTTCAGTAAAAACTGAATACATTCAGCAAAGATTGTATTTATGGGACCCAGAGATACAAAAAGATTATAATACTCAAAATTGTTTATTATGGACAGAATTATTTCATCTGTTGAATCATGTCCAGGAGTCCGCTACTGTTCAATGAATGTTGAACATGGGATGGGCCTTTGCAGGCAAGAAAGGATGAGTAAGTTGTGTGAACAGAATCTTCAGGGTCCCTGTTCCTACCGTGTTGTTGCCTTACGCTTAACTACACAGTGGTATTTTAGAAAGTTCCCTATGGCCAGTTACTCAAGGAGGAAAAAATATGGTCAGTTTTATAGTTGGCAGAGAAAGAAAAGTGGAATTTTTTCTGCATGATATTCTGTCACCAGCCAAAATTTGATAGCTACTGCATAACAGAGCTCCTTGGGGCTGGCTCTGACTGACAGCAATGAAAGAAATCTTTCCAGTAGGTTAGCTTTTCCATAGTCCATGGTAGAAGAGTTGGCCTGAAGTATTGATTTATACTATTTTTTCAGCAATTCCAAAAATTCTGTAAGCCTTTCAATACTCAGTAACAAATCTATCTCTGCTTAAACCGGCTCAAAAGCATTCTAGTCTTTGCAAATGAACACTGACCAAAGAAATTTAACTAATATTTTATGACTTGAGTCATAAAATACTATGTTCATGATTGTAGAAGCATTACAGACAAATGACACATATAAAGAGCAATTATTGCTGCTTTTATTTGCATTTAGAATAAATTATTTCTATATAATCTATGGTTAAGTTAAAATAATCCTCATCTTGACAGAGTGATGGATCTGTTATAATATAGACTGAGAAAACTGCTTTCTTTAAAAAAATAATTTCTCAGACATCAAGAATATAGAGAGAGGTAAATTTCACAAGTCAGAATGTGTTTGCCTGGTGAGAACCACAAGAGGTTAAACACCATCTTTTGGTTAATAAGTCAACTTGCCTGAATGCTTGGGGTCATAAAATGTCTAAGCTGTGGTGTGTTGGGAATTTTAAAATGCAGCTTCACATGACCTGGGTGAATGATTGAAATATTAATGTAAGTATTTTTCTGGAAAGAATATTAAGTTTTCTTCATAATTTTAAAAGGCAGTTTTGTGTTCCGTTGAACTGGCCTGATAAGTAAAAATCACCCTTGAGAAAGAAGCTGCAACTAATGCACACTTGATTTGACTGAAGGAATGGAAAACTATAAAATAAATCACGTACAGGTCTTGTTTTCTGGGAATCTTCAGGCCAAATGCACTTCCTTTGAAAATGTCAATACAAAACATGTAAATACTGACATTTAATCTATTTACTTACCAAAAAAAAAAAAAATAGAAAGAGTAAAATTTATCACATAAAGGTTGAAGGATTTTTTTTCTAGAGAATATAATGGCAATTCTGGAGTCAATTAACTGTTTATTAAATTTCTTTAGGGTTATGATAAATAATACTGACAATAATGTCCACTAGCATTTAGCAAATCCCTGCCGCATGCCTGGCTCTGTATTAAGTGTCTCAGATAATTTAAACAACTTTGTGAAATCACAGAGATAAAACATGAACCTGGTTTGCCTGGTTCTAAAACTTGCAATTTTCCTCAGGGCCACTGAAATAAATATACGTAGAAATACATTTTAAAGGACATTTCATAACAACTAAGTGATTTAGGTGTTGATTTCATGCAGGAAAGTGCTATATCATTCATGTTACTTAAAATGTCTTTACAATATCAAGAAGATATATATCAATAAGAATACTACTTCTCTCATATTTAGGCCCAGCTCTGAATTAAGCTGCCAGAACATTGACAATATTATGTCTTTTTGTAATCTTATACCACCTTCTAACAACAAAATTCCTCAAACCTAGGATCTTCTGCCCATTCTCTGGCTGATCAGTGAGATAAAATACGTACTGTTAGGTGCATGCATTACCTCCATTCCTGCCAATCCTGTAATTCTTTTCATGTGCTCCTTGTGAAAGCACTAGGATGAGAACCTAGCTGATTATTAAATTTCTTCAGGGTTTTCTTCAGGGTTTATTAAATTTCTATGGTCTTCATACCTGTTCTAAATGATAAAGTTACAAGAACCAATTCTACAGATTTTACAGTTAAAGAAGGCATACTGGTCTTCATGTTCATTAAAAAAAACAAATGTTGATGTGAAATGACCATATATGAATTCTGGAAAGAATCCATAGTATTTCTATTTTGTCTTTTCTCTCCATTGGAGCACTATTCATTTTTAAGTCATACAACCTAGTGATTAATAAATAGCTTCTGTGATATGTAAAGCCTACCTAAGCAAAGATGCAGTTCCCTTTCTTATCCTATGGTCTTCGGTAACTTACTTAGCCTTGTTCATCCTCCACCTTCTGATCTGTAAATAGCTACAAAATATTTATGTTGAGCTTACACTTATAAAATACTTAGCACAGTACTAACAGTTAATATGCATATCAGAATGTCTTACTGCCATGCTAAGAAATAGTAAACATTACCTGATGCTAGCAAGTTGAGTCCTCCAGACATACAGTGATACAGCTTTAGAATTATGGGCCTAAATCATGTCTCTTATTTCTCTCAGCAGAGCTGAGAGGTTGACACTATTAAAACAAAATAAAAACAAATCACAACAAAATTTGTTCCAAACCTGTTAGAACCAGGTAACTGTTCCAGTGAGCCTCAGACCTTTAGGATATATTTTTAAATGACTTTTAGTTACTTTCCAGAGAAAAAAAAAGCAACTGGTCCTTACTTTTCATAAAGTCTTTTTGGAGGTAGATTTTTGGGAGACAGGTTACAATCATTGTCTGGTTTCATTGTATTTCCTTTCCCTTTAATTAGCACATTTGCAGTTTTATTTGTTGTTTATTTTTTTCACCAACTTTTTCTTAATTGGCATTGCATGTTAGTTTTGGTCCCTTTTTCTAATACAAATGGCTATTAGAGTCCTGGTTGCATATCTGACTGGCATTTGGCCTCATATTATTCTTAGTTCTTGGGTCTTCCTTGGACAAAAAAATGTAATTTAAGCTAATTGTTTTCAGCATCATTCCTGTTTTACTCTTTCCTCTGAAATTTTATTAAGAAAAAAATTTCTCATTAATCACATCTCAATGAGCAAATGAGGTAGCACATATAATCACCTAAGTAATAGGTCATTTAAAACTTCTGCTCTGTAAAAATGAAGTTATTAAGGCAAAGTTTTCCAGGTCTGTGAGCATTTTATTTGGAGCAGGAATTTTCTTAAATGTAACCTTGTCTGCTTCACTTGGTTATTGTCTATACACACCTTCTCTCCAACACTAAGGTAAGTTCCATCAGCTCAGGACATATTTGAAGATACTTCTTTGGAGCCTTTAATAAAGCCTAGAACTAAGAATGCCTTCTCACACTTATTCATAACATTAGATTCAGAAATGAATGTAATATACCAGTATTTTGAATTATTATCCACATGATTGCATAAATGTGACTACAGATCTGATTCTTTGCCTTCTGTAAGGAGATCATGCTTCTTTGTGGGAACCATGAGACCATAGTCACGTTCTTTGTTATTAATGTCATTTGAAATTTCTGAGTATGTTTCTAGTTCTGAGCTAAGTCATTAAGAACCAATTTCATGAGCACATTTTAAAATCATTCATCTAAATTGTATTTTGGGGTCCTTTACCATATGAGACATTGTAATAAACCTGTTCGTGGGCATCATATTATCAAGCTATCCTCTTTTGTTCTAATGTGAAGATATTGCCTCTCACTGAAAAGGGAAAATAAAATATATCTAGGTCTAGGTATTTTTAGAAATAATATATATGAGAAGTAACACAGAAAGCACAGTGAGAAAATTTGCCTTGAACTCTGGTAATTATATCTGAATTAATCAGGTATTTTTGCATTGCAAAAGACAGAAACCCAAGTCAAACTAGATTAATTAAAACAATAGAGTTCATTGAATGATGAAAGTAGAAAGTTCAAGGTTACTTTGGACACGGCTATATCCAGAGATTTACATGATACCATTAAGAGCCTGTTCTCTTCGTCTTTCTACTTTGCTTGCTATATGGTTAGGTTCAATATCTGGCAAAGATGACCACAGAAAGCCCGAGGCTTACAATGTCCTTACAAAAAGTGACCCCCTAGAAAAGAGGCAATCATATCTGCACCAACATCCCTATCAATACTTGAGAAGAACTTTTATGGGCCCTAACTTGGGCTATATAGTCACTGTTGTCATGAGTGAGTTGGAGCTATATTATTACTGCTCCAAAAGAATTACATGGAGTAGAAAGGCACTTCCCAAGAGAAAAGTGTTTTAGACAAGCAAATATAAATATAAGGCTATTGAATCACAAAAGTGTTTATGTCCTTCAGTGTTATGTTTGCTTATAATCAATAAATTATATTAATTATAAAATTATGAATATGCAAAGAAAATGGCCTATATACTGACATTGCACTCTCTAAGTCATCAGCTTTTAAGTCATAAAACAACAACACAGAAAAAGTCCTATTTTAACAAGCCTTATAAATTAGGTACTCAAGGGAAGCCAGGATGGCTCAGCAGGTTAAGCTCTCGCTTTGAAGCCCTGGGGACCAAGGATCGAATCCTGGCCCTGGCCTGTGCGGACCCATATGCTGAACTGGGGTGTGCTTCCCGAATGTGGCAAGGTCTCCAGTTCAGTTCAAAAAAAAAAAAAAGTAAAAAAATAAATAAATTAGGTACTCTTGAATTTAATGCATGGCAAAGCTGTTGCATGTTAAAAAAAATTTTATATGCTATTCAGTTTGTGTCTAGAATATATTGAGTTTATGTTTCAGTAAGTTTTATAATTTACTCTATTTCAGGATGAGTTCAGAATGTGATAAAATATTTAATCTATAACAACCTCTGTGTTTTTTAACTATAAATTCTTATAATACACTTTTTCAATAAAAGACTAGATAGTAAATATGTTAGGTTTTGAGTCAAAAGGATTCTGGAACAACTACCAGCTTTTGTTGGAGCACAAAAGAAGTCATAGATAATTCATGAGAGAACAAATGTGGTTATGTTTCATTAAATTTTATTTATTTCTAGTGTACTAAGTTTTTGGCTCATGTGTTATGTAGTTTGCCAACTTTGTAAACTTGGTGAACACTCAGAATTTATCACACAGTTAGTCTCAAGATTCAGAGAAAGATTCATGCCCTGTATTGACAATACTTTATTAACGAACAAGTCTATCTAAAACTAAGTCAATTCTTTCTCCTTCATTTCAAATGTCCTACTATTAATAGGAGGGTTTTCAGAATTAAGTAGAAAAAAAATGTATCATGCTCGCTTCAGCAATACATATACTAAAAACTGTATAAGTATACTTTAATTACTTTCTTCATACAAAGTAATTAAAACAATGACTAACATTTTATTGTAATTTATAGTTACATAATACTTTCATGTGAAGTTGCATTATTAGTTTCTCAGATCAATCCTGTGTAATACCACCTTTTTACTCCAAGTCTTTCCCATTCACTCCCCTCACTCAGCAAAGCATAGACCCTTTCTATTTTAAATTTACTTATAATCACTCTGGGAATATAAAAAAGGAATAACAGAAAACACAAATATGAACCTTTTTCTGACCTATCATACCTGTGCTCATATATATAGGATTCCTGTCTTTCTTTCAAGTAGAAAAAAATGCTCATTGATAAAGCCTATCTAATTCCCTTAAATATTTATAAAATGCATGCATATATCTATATAACAATATTGTATCTCTACATAAGAAAAGGCATCTAAAATAATTACTTAATTATTTGCTGCTAAAGGATTGATAAATATGTTTGTGTTCAATATGCAATGAAATAACACAGCATGGTATACCAACCACCTTTCCCTCTTATCACAAATATCACAATGCAAAAAAATAATGGAAAATATGATCAAATACACACTAAATGCAAATAACATTTAGAAAAATAAAATAAGCAAACAAGGCAATAGTAGAGTCTCAGATAATCGGCACCCATGTCAAGTAAATGTAGTATTATTTCTTTGATTTTTTTTTCCAGTTGCTTGACAGTGTCAGTTGCTTGAGTTCTGGTTAATGGGGCTTCTATTGTATTTACTAAATGTTTACTTCGCATCAAAAAGTCACCTGAATAAAATTGAGAAACAACAAAAATGTCCTTTGATAGATGTCTGGATAAAGAAGTTGTGGTATATTTACCCAATGGCATACTACTCAGAGATAAGAAAAGATGAAATACAGCCATTTGTGACAACATGGATGGACCTTGAAATCATCATGGTAAGTGAAATAAATCAAACTGAAAAAATCAAGAACCGTATAAAACTAAAAGTAGCAAATAAACCAAAGACTCAGGGACACAGTCAATAATTTAGTGGTTACCTGAGGGCAAGGTGGAGGGAATAAGGGAGTAAGAGGGGCATTAAATATATGGTGATGGAAAGAGATCTGACTCTGGGTGGTGAGCACATAATACACAGATGATGTAATATAGAATTGTACACCTGGAACCTATGTAATTTTTACCAACCAATGTTACCCCAATAAATTTAACAATTAATTCTTTTTTAATCACCTGAGTGAACTCTGATGGCAAGAGAAAGAAAATGGAAGTTTCTGCTATATAGTGATGGGTGAAGGGTGCAAGGGTGATAGGGTAAAGGAGTGAATGAAGAACTAAGCCTGAGATTTATCCATGTACAAATCCAACTAGATGGCTTGATAGTCTTCTCTTTTTCATCTTAGAGTCTCTTGAACAAGAGAAACTGTAAAACATTTTCCAAAGGCATAAACAAAGCAATGGGATTACAAAACAAAAATTCAAATTGAAGACTTGCTTGGACTCTTAGCTTACTTACAATTATACAGCTGCTAATAATGAGACAGCTCCTAATAATGGCTGTGTTTTTTAAACATGATGCTTTTGTTCATGTTGTGATTGTTCTCTTATGCAACAGCAATTATTTGGAATTCATCATCTAAATTTTCCTCTAAACACTTATTGTCAAATATATCTGCCTCTTCTACTTCTTTCTCTAGCCAATCATAAGCATCACATTGAACAATTGTTAGCCAGTTTTTGCAAAATGATTCTAAATTAAATATTTTAATTATTTAACATTAAAAAAAATCTGGTTGCCTGAGAAAGATGTAATTTATTTTATGATGACTGATTCTTTCCTTAAAACATTGAAAGCCATTATGACACAAAGTAATCAGTGTATTTCATACTTTGCTCATAGCCTGTCAATATATATTTTCTAAGACTGACTGGTGAATTTGATGTCTTTTTATGCTTCATTGTGGTAAAAATATTTAACACTAGGTATACTCTCTTAACAGATTTTTATGTTAAAACACAGTATTGTTAACTACAGGCACAATGTTGTACAGCATATATGTAGAACTTATTCATTTTGCATAATGGAAATTTTACTTATACCCACTGCATAGCAACTCCCATTTTCCTCTCCCACCCATCTCCTCACAACTATAATAAATTTTCATTCTCTTTTTGAGTTTAACTATTTTAAATGCCCCATGTAAGTGAAATCATGTAGTATTTCTCCTGTGGCTGGCTTATTTCACTTAGCACAATGTCCTCAAGTTTCACTCATGTTGTTGCAATTGCCAAATTTCTTTTAAGTTCAAAAAACATTCCATTGTATGTATGTGCCTCATTTTCTTTATCCATTCACCTATGTATGGATATTTTGGTTGCTCTCACCTCTTGGCTATTGTGAATGATGTTCCAATGAACATGAGAGTGGAAATATCTTTTTGAGACCCTGATTTTGATTCTTTTGGATATATACCCAGAAGTGAAATTACTAGATCATATGGGGTTTTTGGGGGTTTTTTTTGAGGAATCTCCATAGTCTTATACATAGTGGCCGCACCATTTTACATTTCTATCAACAGTGCACACAGGTTCTATTTTTTCCACGTACTTGCCAGAACTTTTTTATTTATTTATTTTTTTTTTTTATAGTGGCCATGCTAACATATGTGAGGTGATATCACATAATAGTTTTGATGTGAAGAACGCAAATCAATGTGATATCACTCACACATAATAGCTGATGATTAATGATGTTGAGCATCTTTTCATACGCTTCTTGGCCATTTATGTTTTTTTGAAGAAGTATCTATTTAAAGTTGTCCATTTTAAAATTAGGTTATTTGGTGTTTGGGCTATTGAGTTGTATGAATTTCTTATATAATGTGGCTATTAATCCTATATCAAATAAATGGTTTGCATATACTTTCTCCTATTCCATGGACTGCTTTTTCACTCTGTTATCATTTCCTTTGCTATACATTAGCTTTTTAGTTTGATGTAATCAAATTAAATTTTAGGTCTTATGTTTAAGTCTTTAATTCATTTAAAGTAGTTTTGTGTGTAATGGTATAATATAAGGGTCTAATTTTATTCTTTTGTAAGTGGATATCCAGTTTTCCCAGTACCATTTGTTGAAGAAACTATTCTTTCTCCATTGTGTATTCTTGGCACCTTCTTTGAAGATCAGTTGATTTGAACAAAATAAGCATAGGCTTATTTCTGGGTTCTCTATTTTTGTTCCATGGGTCTATATGTCTGTCTTTACCATCATACTGTAGCTATACTAAACACAATACTGAATTTAGGATAGTACATTATAAATGCATAGAAATGCAACTCATTTTTTGCATGTTGATTTGGTATACTGCAATGTTATTGAATTCATTTACCAATTCTAAATGTATTAGAATCTTAGGGGTTTTCTAAATGTAAGATCATGTCATCTGCAAACGGATAAAACTCTACTTCTTTCTTTCTGGTTTGTATGCCTCTTATTTATTCTTTTTGTCTATTTTCTCTGGTTAGGACACTCAGTACCATGTCCAATATAAGGAGTAAGAGTGGGCATACTTGCCTTGTTCCTTATCTTTGAGGAAAGCTCTCACGTTTTGCCCATTGACTATGATGTGATCTGTGAGCTTTTCATATATAAGTTTATTATGCTAAAGTGATTTTCTTCTATTCCTAGTTTGTTGAGAATTTTAATCAGGAAAAGGTGCTGAATTTTATCACATGCTTTCCTGCACTACTGGGATGATAATGTGGTTTTTATCATTTATTCTCTTAATGTGGTGTATCACATTTATTGATTTTCATATATTCAATTATCCCTGAATCCTAGAGATAAATTCCACTTGGTCATGGTATGTAATCCTTTTAATGTGCTGTTAAATTCAGTTGGCTAATACAGTTTTTTGTTGAGGAGTTTTGTATCTATGTTCATCAGGAACATTGGTTTACAGTTTTTTTGTGGCTTCTTTCTCTGGTTGTACTATCAGAGTAAAATGCATTTGGAAGTACTTCATTTTTTTCAGTTTTTTGGAAGATTCTGAGAACAACTGGTATTAGTTCTTCTTTAAATGTTTATTAGAATTCACCAGTGATGCCATCTAGTCCAGCACTTTTCTTTGTTGGTAGGTTGTGATTACATATTTGATCTCTTTAGTAGTTATAGGTCTGTTCAAATTTTATATTTCTTCATGATTCAGTCTTGATAGGTTGCATAGTTTTAGGACTTTATGCATTTTTTTAGGTTATCAGTTTGTTGTATGATTGCTCGTACTAATCTCTTATGATTCTTTTTATTCCTGTAGCATTATTTGTATATCACCTTTTTAATTTAAGGTATTTGTTATTTGAGTCTTCTCCCTTTTTCTATTTAATCTAACTATAGGTTTGTCAGTACTGTTCTATTCAAGTAACTCACTCTTTAATTCATTATTTTTTTTTCTTTTTGTATTTCTTTGAGGTGTAGAGTTAGGTTGTTGATTTGATTTCTTCTGTTATTTATTTATTTATTTATTTATTTTTATTGTTTTTGACAGAGAGAGACAGAGACAGAGACAGAGACAGAGACAGAGAGAAGGGGGAGGGCCCAGAACAGTCTCCATAGCTGTACATCATTGGTTTTTCCACATAGTTTCATTCCACAGGTGGGCGCAGGGCTGCACAGGGCAGGAACTGAGCCGCGGTCTCACCCCGGTGAGAACCGAACTGGGGGCACTCCCCAGTTCAGCATATGGGTCCGCACAGCCGGGGCCAGGATTTGATCCTTGGTCCCCAGGGCTGCAAAGTGAGCGCTTAACCCACTGAGCCATCCCGGCTTCCCCATTCTTCTGGTTTTTGGGTTTTTTTTAAGATTTATCTTATTGTTTGAGAGAAGGAGAGAGACAGAGACAGAGAGAAAAGGGGAGGGCCCGGAGCTGTCTCCAAATTGTACATCTTTAGTTGTGACGTGGTTTCATTCCACACAGGTAGATGTGAGGCCGTGTGGGGTGGGAACTGAACCAGGGGCCTCCTGTATGGGAGACAAGAACCTTCATTACTGAGCTATCCCAGCAGTTACCAGTTGTGCCGCAGTTCAGCACATGGGATTGCATGGACCTGGGGCCGGGAATCGAATCCCAGGCAAGCACTCAACCACTGAGCTATCCTGGCATTCCTGATATCTTTCTTCTTTTTAAGATAAGCATTTACTGATATAAACTTTCCTCTTAATACTGCCTTTGTACCCTAAGGTTTGATATGCTATGTTTTCTTTTACTATTTGTGTCAAAATATTTTGTATTTGAAGTTTCCTATTATTGTTGTGTATAAATTTTCCTGGTAAATTCAACTTTTATCTTTATATAATGTCCTTTTTCTCTCTTGTGACTGTTTTTGTATTACAGTCCATTTTGTCTGATGTAAATATGATCACCCCCGCTCATTTGGTTAGTATTTGCATGAGGTATCTTCCACTTCTTCACTTGCAGCTTATATATGTCTTCAATCTAAAGTGAGTCTCTTGTAAACAGCATATAATTGGAAATTATTTTGCATCTTAATTCAGGTATGATATTATTTTGATTGGATACTTTATATTTTAAGTCAGTATACTATATTAATTGTAGAAATGACTTAATATTATCATTTGTTGTTTCTATCTTTAGTTCCTTTGTCCTTTTTTTCTGTCTTCCTTCGTGTTTCATTGTTGTTGTTTTTTTATTGGTATTCTTTGATTCCTCTCTGTTTTGTATATGTTCTATAAACCATTTTCTTTGTGGTTACAATGAGGCTTATATAAAACAACATAAAACAATTTATTTTAAGCTGATAACAAGTTAACTTTAATCTCATATGAAAACTGTAGACTTCTACTTCTCTCCCTCCACACTTTATTTATTGATATCACAATTTACAAAGAAAGTAGAAGGCATGGGGTGGGGGGTGTATGGGGAGGAACAAGCTATAGCACTAAAGAAACACTTACGAAGCCCACACTCCAAGATGCAGCTCTAGTAAAAGGATGAGATTTAATCAGCGTATGAAGCATTCTCCCTATATTATACCTTAGTACCACACCAACACATCTCTACTACAATAACAGTGGATTCGAGTTGAAAATCTGGAAAACACAGACTTATCTGAGGAGTACTTAGGAAGTCCATAGTAAGAGGCAGAATAAATACAAGTACACAGAAAAAGATAAAGTATTCAAAAGAAGCATCTGCTACCCAGATATATAATAAACATGAAACAGAACCCCATTCCTAACCAAATTAAAATATATTTTCACACTAAAGTTTTCATTATCTAGCTCCTACACAAATCAAAATGTTACAGAGCATGACAAAAGGCAAGGAAAATCACAAGAGATGAATTAATCTCAGAACCAGAGTCAGATGACACAGATGTTGACATTATCAGGGAATTTTAAATGACTATAATTAATATGTTAAGGGTTCTAATGGAAAAAAGTAGACAACATGTTAAATAGGTAATGTAAGAAGAGAGATGAAAAGTGAAAGAAAAAAATTTAAAAGATGCTAGAAATCAAAAACAATGCAACAGAAAAAAAAAAAAATCTTTAACAGGATTGACAGTAGGCTCAAAATGACCCAGAAAAGAATCAGAGAACTTGAAGACAGATGATAAAATTATTCAAACTAAAATCCAAAGGAGAAAAAAAGAATGAATAAAAGAGAACAGAACATACAAGATAAATATAATTGGGACAATATAAAAAAAATTGCAACATAGATGTTATTGAAATAACAGAAAAAAGAGAGAGAGAGAGAGATCAGAGTAGAAGAAATATTTAAAATAACAATAGCAAAGAACTTTTCAAGTTAATGACAGAAAGCAAATTGTAGATCCAGGAAGTTCAGAGAACATAAAACATCATAAAAACTTTTTTTAAATAAAAAATAAATAAAATGATAACAATGAAAGCCACCTCAATATATCATATTCGATCTTCAGAAAACAAAACAGAAATCTTGAAATAATAGAAACAAACAAAAAACTTTTCTACAGAAGAACAAAACTAAGTTATAGTGACCAGCTTATCAGAAACCACCCAAACAAGAAATAGTGGTGAATAAAATATTTTACTTGTTGAAAGAAAAAGCCACTACTTAGAACCCATATTTGATTAAGTTATACTTCAAAAGTAAGAGTAATAAGGAGTTTCTCAGACAAAAACAAAACAAAAGAAACAAAAACAAACAGAGAATTCACTGCCAGCAGAATTGACCTTCAAGAAATGTTAAAAAACAGATTTAGTAAGAAGAAAAATTATATATGTAAAAAATTTGAATGTACATAAAGGAAGAGAGTAAGAGAAGGAATAAATAAAGGTAAAATGTAATCTATTTTTCTTTATTTTGTTTTTTAATTGAGCTAAAAGACAACTGTTAGTTTAAACCAATAATAATGTAGAATGATTGTAGCATATAAAACAGTGAAATAAAAGGAAAGAAAAAGAAATGAAATGAGATGTCACAGGAGATGGAAGGAACTGAAAATACTTATTTTAAATACACCTACATATCACACAAAACACTATAGTGTCATGTGAAGGTGGGAATATATTATTTAAAAATATATGTTGTGGTTAAAAGCAAGACCCATTTATGTATTTTCTACTAGAAATCAACTTACTAACTATATAAGAACTTATTTGGTATAAAAGTAAATGAATGGAGAAAGATATGCTATATTAAGACTAATCAACATTAAGCTGGAGCAGCCATATGAATATTTGACAAATCATACAATCATCTCAATAGATGCAGAAAAGAGCATTTGATAAAATGCAACATCCTCTCATGATTAAAAAAGAAAACTTCTCAACAAACTCGAAATAGAAGGAAATTACATTAACATAATAAAAACCATATAGGAAAAGACTACAGCTGATATCAATGAAACACTGAAAGCTTTTGTTCTAAGACCAGAGTCTAAGAAGAAATGTTGAGTAAATATAATGTAGTCCTCTGGATGGCATTTTGGATCAGAAAAAAAGCATTTGAAAAAAATAAGAAAATTTGAATAAAGTATGAACTTTAGTTAATCATAGAGTGTCTTATTGGTCCATTAATTATGATCAATGTACTATACTAATGTAAGATGTTAATGATAGAGGACATTTCTGTGAGGTATATGCAAACTCTCTATACCATTTCTGCAAGTTTTCTGTAACTCTAAAATAAAAATTCACTAAAAATAATTTTTAAGAGGCTTCGGTCAAGATGGTAGAGGAGGTAAACACTATGCTTATTTCTGCCCATAACCACATCAAAAGTAAATACAACTAAACTACAGAACAGGCATCGCTAACAATCACCTGAAGTCTAGCTGAACAGAAGTCCTATAACTAAGGATATACAGAAGAAATCACATCAAGACTGGTAACAGGGGCAGAGACCAGGAACAGTCTGGTCCCATGCCCACCTGTGGTGGTTACAAATGGAAAGGGCTGTCTTGACTGCCTGAGCTTTCCCTGTGCAGTGAGGGCTTCCAGCCCCACACCAAGCTTTCTAGGCCAGGCTCTAGTGCTGGGAAGAGAAGTCCCCATAACCTCTGGCTATGGAAACCGAAAGGGACTGTGGCTGAGTGGGATGGAGGGTAGCTGCAGTACCAGGCATTCCTCTTAAAGGACCCACACATGGACTCACCAGTCGACTCACTTGCTCTGAGCTCCAGCACTGGGACAGCAGCTTGAAAGGCACCAGGAACATACGAGGAAAAACTGAATTGTCTGGCTTCAGAGCGAGAGCTGGAAAGGCACATTTCTCCTAGACAGAAGTGCTGGCAGAAGTCATTGTTCCCTTGCTCAGCCCTCCTCCAATCAAGCATGCAGACACGAGTGGGCAACATATCTGAGTCTCCTTCAAGCTGGCTAACACCAATTGCCTGCCCTGCAGATTCCCTGAGACCCCATACCACCAAACTTGCAGGCTCACCCTGGCCATTCCGGTGGCTTTTCCATACAAACAGCTTGACTTAGCTCAGGCTTAAAGCTTTCCTAAAATCTCTCAAAGGTCCACAAAACCCGAACAAGCAGCATCTGGCCTTGTCATGCCCAACACTGGTGGTAGCCAGCCTCAGTTCACAGCTTCCAGGGGTGGCGAGCCTTTTGGCGATTAAGTGCCAAAGTTTATGAAATAAGAGTATACTCGCTCGACTCGCGTGCCAACCCACCAAGTGAGATAGAGGTATCAATTATTTTTATGTCTATAAGAGCATAAATAATAATTTTTTAAATGGTATTCACAGCTCCGCGTGCCGAAATAATTGCTCCGCACGCCACTTTGGGCACACGTGCCATAGGTTCGCCACCCCCGGTTAGCCTCTCTCAAGCACCTCCAAGCCCAGCACAAGTGACAATCATCTGCAGATCACTTTGTAGCTCATACCAGTTGCTCCTGGACGGTGCACAGGCAGTAGATGACCTTGGCCTGCAGCAGAGCCCTTCCCAAGAGGCCCAATAACCAACACACCAAATGGCCGACTTCAAACTACAGCAGAGCACCACCCACACACTTTCACAACCACACACCCAAAGGGCAGACTGGGCAGGCACCAGAGCCTTGCTAACGTGAATCCTACTCTGTAGGGTCAGCTCCTGCAAAAGAGCTCCTCCACTCTAGTCATGGCCAGTCCCCACAGTGAATCGAACTGAAGTTCAATTCCTCCTATTGACTTGAAAACAGCAACCAAGGCTCATCTACAAGGGAGCATACACAACTCACATAAGGGACACACTTGGAGAACCCTGCCCAAGTGACCAAGAAGACTGGGCCCCACAGGACACCTACTATAATATATAAGTCCACTTTACTAAGACTGGGAGACATAGCAGCTCTACATAATACACAGAAACAAAAACAAGGAGGCAACCAAAATGGGGAGGAAAAGAAACATATCCCAAATCAAGAACAGAACAGAGATTCAGAAAAAGAACCAAACAAAATGAAGACAAGAAATCGATCAGATGCAGAGTTCAAAATACTGGTTATAAGAATGTTCCATGATCTTAGTGAGAACTTCAACAAAAAGAAAACAAAGGTGGAGACAGCAACAGAACCAGTCAGGAATGAAAAATATAATATTAATAATTGAAATGAAGAATATATTAGAGGAAATCAATAGTATATTAGCAATTTAGAAGATATGGTAGCAGAAAACACCCAATCAAAACAGCAAAAAGAACAAAGAATTTTAAAAACAAGAACAGTTTAAGGAGCCTCTGGGACAACATCAAGTGTATCCGCATTTGCATCATGAGGGTATGAGAAAGAGAAGAGACAGAACAAGGAATTGAACATTTATTTGAAGAAATCATGACTATACATTCCCCTAACACAGTGAAGGAAATAGACATACAAGTGCAGGAAGTTCAGAGCCCTAAATAAGCTGAGCCCAAAAAGGCCCACAGCAAGACACATTATAATTAAAATGCCTAAGGTTAAAGACAAAGAGAGACTCATATAAGCAGCAAGAGAAAAGCAGTTAGTTACCTACAAGGGATCTCGCATAAGACTGCCAGCTGATTTCTCAACAGAAACTTTGCAGGCCAGAAGGAATTGGCACAAAATATTCAGTGATGAAAAAAAAGCAAGGACCTACAACCAAGAGTACTTTATTCAGCAAAGCTATCACTTAGAATCAGGAGTTTCTCAGTCTTTTCCTTCCCTCCCCAGGGAGAAGCTGTGGTAGGGCTTACGCTGAGAACATATCTTTAACATTTCTGCCAGCTTTGATCTAGCTGGTTCCATCCTTTTCTGAGATGCAGGAACTTCTGGACTAGTTTGTGGATTTCCTCACAGAGGAGACAGCTCTGTGTGTTCTTGTTGAATTCATGTTGTCTGTGAGAGGAAAGAGAGTCTAAAGCTTCCTACTTTGCAATTTTAATGAACTCGCTTCTCTGTTTATTTATTATCCTTTAAAATTCTGGTTTCAGCATGTCTTGAGGATTCTAGACTGTGCACCAAGGCCAAAAGAAATATAAGTTCATGAAACTTTTTGGTGGGGGGTTGTGGCTATGATACATTAATAAAAAGAAGTGCCTATGAAAAAATCTAAGACAGAAAAAAAAGGAACAAGGATTCAACTGTAAGATTCTGAAACAGTTCGGCAAGTAATATGTCTCTGTTTTGTTCCTAGATATATTTTTATAAAAAATCTATTAATAGACATTTTTATCTATTTACCATTCTATTGTGAGTTTAATGTAAGTCATTTTTTCAAACGACTATGGGTAAATGACTATATTTGATTTTCTGGACCAGAAATGTCATTTTTAAGACCCTACCACCTACAAAAATTAAATAAAGGTTCAACTCCTGAGTGCAAGATTTTCTTCTCAAACTTTAATACACTACATTGTCCTCTGCTTGTGTCTGACCATTAGCAGCTGGTAGTTGTCTTTTATGGTAGTCAAAAGGAAGAAAATGAAAATAAAATGAAAGAGAAAAAGCAATACTTTATTCTCAAACATACACACAGCCTTCCAACAGGGGACTTTCTGAAATTTATAGTGATGGTTTCCAAGTTAACTAGCTCTGACAATGAGCCAGTAGGAGCTGGTTCCATAGTTCTGGCTGAAAATATCCACTTTCACAACAACAGGAGAGGCAGCTTGACAAGGAATAGTGGTGACTGAACTAAGAATCGAAACACTTGGATTGTGCTCCTCACCAACAAGCTGTGAGACTTTGGCTGAATTCCTTTATATTTCTTTGTTATTTCTGGTGAGACCTTGATCTTTTAACATTTCATGGTTTCCATGGATTGCACTGAAAAGGCTATACTTTGCATGCATGTGTGTACTTAAGCCTACAGCCTTAAAATATTCTGATGTAGCACAGGCTTTGCAATCAGATAAATCTAACTTTGAATCTTTTTTGGGTCACTTACTAGCTGCATCTACCAGAGCAAGTTACACAAACTCTCTGAACCTCAATTTCCTCACTATAATATGGGAAGAGTCACATTTACATTAATTAGAGGGTTTTGTGCAGATTTAATTATACAACAAACGCTATTCCACAGGATAAAATTGGTGTTTTATAAATGCATTTTCCTTCTCCCATAGACCCACCTGTGTCTAATCATACAATTACTACCTAAACAGGCTTGATTTTGGAAGATTTTACCAAATGTCTAATTCTATTTTACTGTAGATTCTGGTTCAAAGGAAATATCATGTAACCTAAAAGTTAGGAAACTGAAGTCTTGGTTTTATTTTTATCCATAGCATTAAACAAATCAATAACAATTAAACACAAGCAATTAAAGAATCTGAGAGTGTGAGTTCTTACATGTACCACAGAAATAACAAAACCTCCTCTGATTATAGGTAACTAACAATATATTTTTTTCATGGGAAACTTTTGAGAGTTAAAGTGAGTGCTGTTCATAGATCAAGATATGCTATGGCCACTCTAACTAGAAGGTTATGATTGGACCGACTGAAACAATGTATATGAAATTGCAAAACACTATATACCAACTGCCTAAAAGATGACAGATTTTACGCTAAATGAACCAAAAAAAAAAAAAAAGAGCCCAATTTTGCCTCTACCATCATGATCTTACATAATTTTTCTAGTACCTAGCTTATGTTAGATTCAGAACTAGGGGCATTGTGGCCGAATGCATCCTAATGTCTGTGCACCTATGTAACTTCCATACCAGGAAATGGAATTCTATATCAAACTCATGTGTAAAATGGAAAAAGTCAGAAAATTAAAGCTACTATTCATAATAAGTGATCATATACAAGGTGGAGGTATATAACTCTTAAAACAGGTTTGTATTTTAATTATAAATTTTTAAATGTCCAAGTAGATACATTTATAGAAATAATTATAGAAATAATTTTGCAATAATGTTATTAAATGTTTTTTATTTCAAACTTAGTTTTCCAATTTGTAACATCAATGAATCAGTGCAAAGCATAACACTTCAACTACTAGTCATCATTTATAAATGAAATTTTCAAAATTATCATCAAATTTTATTAGAATGCAGGCTGGATGATGATTATAGACCCTCTGCCTTTTGCAACTTTCTGTGAGAATGTAAAGTAGAACCACCTCACTCTTCAGTCAATAGCCAGATGTTGACTTTCATTATAAGCTAAATAGCTGTTTCAGGAGCAGTATCATGGATAGGGAAGTTTTAATTTGATAGAGCTGAGGAAGGATCCAGACTGAACAGATTTCAATATGAGTTATGCAGAAAGATGACTGGCTGGAAGCACTGTTGTTCATAAAATTGTGGTTGAGAAGAGATAGCATTCTCTTAAGCTATTGAAGTTGTTATAGGCAATTTTCAAAGAAATTGTATTACTAGTGATTTTAAAAGAAATGGCAGTAAAAGGTAGCTTCCTGATTCTATTTATCAACTGGTACATAGCTGAAAGAAAGGAATCAGTAGAGCACAAACCAAATATACTCCCTGTGATTTCTATGTCTGCAGGTATAGTTTCTTATAATTGGCTATTCATTTTCTTCAATTCAACAATCATTTCATGCACTTCATAAGTAACTGGCACAGTTCTAGATATGGGCATATGTGGGTGAAGGAAACACAAAATTCCCTTTCCTCTTAGCATGGACAGGCTATTAAAGGAAGGCTTGAAAGCAATAAAATAAGTAAGTAAATTACATAATCTATGTGTAATAAATGAACTGGAGGGGAGAAAAAAAGCAGAGAACGTGGTAGGGCATCATTCTTGCAAATTTTAATTGTGTGGTATGTAAAAGCCTCGATAAGAACACTTGTGAAAAATGTAATACTTGTATAAAACTGGCTACTATGTAAAAGTTAATGGCAAATTAACTCTTTATAAGGTATATACACAGTAGAAATAAATTCAATGGTGGCTTAAAATGCATCCAGGGCAGAAAGCAAAATAAAATTGACTCTCTAGCATTTCTCAAAATCTGGATCTGACTTGAACCAGTCACCTGAAGAACATGTTAAAACACAGATTCCTCACTCGCAAACCACAACTAGAGAATCAGAATGCCTAGGCATGGGTCCTGGGGATCAGTCATTTATCAAAATTTTTGGATGATTCTGAGGGATTTCGGAACTAAGACTGTCTAATGACAAAACATCAAGACTCATGTAAAAATCCACTCATTTATTTATTTAATAAATATTTTCTGAGTGTTTGCCACTGTGTAACTATCAGGACTAAAGAGATAAACTCATGCTTCAGACGGTTCTCATCCAATTGGGCCAATGAGATATACAAATAAATTAACAAAAGAACATAGAAGAACCCTGTGGTCTTACAGGTTTAGTTTCAATTTAGGGAGAGACAACTGAGGATATTTTCCTCATATCTTATGTGTGCAATAAATAATCCATTCATGAAAAGGTCTTCAATTTGTATACTCTGTACCCAAGTCAGCTGTTATTTTGTGGTCTGCCACTGTGTCCGATGATATGTTTCATGTAAAAATACTTTTTATAGTTGCAGGAATTCCATGATGTTAATACTAACATTCCTATTTGGTTGTTCATTAACTTGACAAACAGTTATTGAGGCTTACAATATTCAAATGTTCTCGGGCAAGAAGGGAACAGACCATAAGAGGGGTGCCAGACAATGTAATAGAGGTCTGTGAACTATGTGCTTTAGAAGCACAAGGATGAATTAGTAGCTGCCTGGACTTCTGAGGTTATTTTTCACAAAGAAGATGACATGTTGGATTAGTACTTAAAGGACGAGTTAGACTTTGCCAGAAAGAGGAAAAGGAAAGGATGTTCACAGCATCTGCATAAGAGCAGGTACATAAGACATAGACATAAGAGCAGGTACAGATGCACAAAAGCAAAAGAGCATAATTCCACCCATGCTACAACACAGTTACACAAAGACGATCTAGCTTTATTTTCTATAACAAGCTGATGACCATCGTCACTGAACCACCAATGAAAGTTATCAAAAAACACTGCCTGTCACTAGAATCAGTGTCCTCTAATCTAAATGTTTGTTTGTTTTTTTATTAAAACAGTTCTTAATAGGTAAATAATTCCCAATTTAACTCCATGTCAGAGCCATTTCTCCCCTTCCTATGTCCTTCTCAAGATGGCTGCTGAGTGTAGGACAAGCTTCTGGACCAAGTGGCACGAAGGAAGAAGCACTTGTGTGTCCTTTGTGCCGAGTTCTGCTGTATGGCAGACTCTCATTCACTGCTGCTATCAACTGAGATATGGGGAGGCTAGTACCATCACTTTGCCTCCTCTGTGGTATGATTGCTTGGCCTTATCAGAACCCACTAGTCTGTCCTCCTTCCTAACTTGTCCTCACTGGTGGTGTGGACACCACTTGAAGTTTGGAATTCACTGTTTTTTATCAAGGAACCAAGCAACCTACCCTAAAGCCTTCAGCTAAAATGGTGCCATTTAGCCCTACTGCAGCAAGCCTTTCTGCAAAGAGCTCTCTCACTCGCTATCTCTACCCCCTTTGTAGCAATTACTTAAATCCCACGTGCCTCCATTTTCTTGTTTGTTACATGAAGATAATGATAGTAACACCCGCAGTGTGTGGC